>JAODUH010069699.1:51028-62117 GCA_027564835.1 Typhlichthys subterraneus
GTGTGTGTGTGTGTGTGTGCGTGTGCGTGCGCGCGTGTGTGTGTGCGCGCGCGAGACAAGAGGGTTTCATTGATATCAGAGACAGCATTGGAGACTGTTCTTCTCACAAAGGAAGAGTCTCTAAAAAAGAGCTCGGGAGAGAAGAAGAATAAACAACGTGGAAAGGTAGCAAACACACAGACAGTTGAATACCAGAATAGTATGATATCGTTTTTACCTTTGTAATAGAGAATGTTTTTGCAATAGTTAAAATGTTGGCACTTAGTTGTTATGTTATATCTTACTTGTTTAGATTACTGTACATTATCATCTGGTTTGTTCTGTCATCTCTTTGCTTCTGTGATTACATCTTCCCCTCTAGGATTAATAAAGTATAAAGAATATAACTGACCATAAATACTGCTAAATAATCCATAATCAATAATACTATACAGTTATACAAAATAATTAATAGTATATTTGACTCTTAACAACAACACTCAACATTGTTTGATTACATACATTTTCCCCTCTCAGTTATTTAACTGTTAAAGAATGGGAAGAATTGTTTTCTTTCTGACTATGAACATCTCAACCAGGGAAAAGGAAACAAGGGACGCCATAAGAGGCAGAGACAACGCCTGGTAAATGTATTTTAGTGGCCAGGACAACAGAAAATCCTTAACCGAACTGAAACTAACACACCAAACACAGGCTCTAACATTGTCCAGTGCTTGGCATGACATTAATCTATCTGTGTCAAAGTAACAACTTAACTACTAAAACATTGAATTGTATAATTAAGTTATTCAATTACATATAGAAAAACACTTGTTTTCAAGTTAAACTGAAATAATGTTATTGCAATCATGCAATTAATTATGAAAAAGTGTATAAAAGAGTAAATAAATGTATTTTCAAGCATGCTCGTGCCCTAACATTAGAGTGCTTATTGTCCCTTAGTTGATTTAACAAATATAATGCAAATGTATAAGTTGCTTTGTTTTGTAATCTTCCAAACATCAGCATGATCAATTAAGTTACCTTGTCTAACTTAACATTTAACTTTAACTCGTCTATGTCTGAAGGAAAGCGAGGAGAGTAAGGAGGAAGAGCTTGGAGAGGAATTTCACGATGCTGAAGAGGACAGTTATGAATATGAGGTGGGCAAATGTTTATTAAGACAGTGCATTTTACATGTACTGTATTCCAAAATGCTTATCCCAAAAGACTGTAGTCCTTTTTGTACTGTATACAGTGTGACCTTGGAAAAAAAACTCAGCACACTTGATATGAAACAATGAGCATCTCAGGGGACTTAAATCCAGCCTTGCTCACGCAACATTCAGGAAGCATTAGCACTCTATTAACAGTTGATTAAGGACACACCTCATTCCTCCCACCCATCGTAAATGCATTTATAATACGTTACTTTCTCACTGCGGTGCGCCGCATTGATGACACACGGCTGGGCTATACTTTGTACTTGAACATTTAGTGGGAGTAATTGTACTGATGAAATGCTAATGAACCCCCACTCGCCAACAGGACGACCTTTCCACAGATGGCCCAGTCTCACAGGAAAGAGAAAGGGGACAGGTATATTTGTGTCTTTTTCAGCGAGTGTTATTATGAAATGGATACATTCTCCATTTTAGTAGTAATTCTTGAGAGATTGTTCAAACTGAAACAATAACAGGAACCTTATTCAACATCGTAAAACAATCTTTCTGTATTATACTGGATCATGTTGTGTTACAGCAAATGTTTATACCAATGTGTAAAATATAACATTGTTTGCAAGAGTATAATGAATCCATTGATTTTGCTTTGAGGCCGCTACACTGTAGCAGCCTAAGATACCCACAAATTATCAAATTGCATTTGAACCGTCAGTGAACACATACGACAGTTTGATGACATCGCTCTCGGACGCATATACAAACACATAGGTTAGGGCCGGATTTTGTTTATATGTTTGACACATTAGCAAATAAATCATAACAAAATGCAGTGCAATAACTCAGCTCTGGTTGGGCTAGTGACTAGATATTAGCAGTTGTAGATATTTTGGTAACAGTTGTTAACTATAATTATGTATTTTCTTTCTTTTTTGCTCTAACTGTCTGAAGAAATGTATTGAATTTTTCTATCTCTTTGTTTCTTGAACACGTAAGCTTTGAAACATTTGTGATTTCTCTTTCACAGGGTGTGTTAAGTACCACAGAAGTACGTCTTCAGATAGCCCACCAGACCAATGAAGTATGAGTAATGCTGTTTCATTGTGATAAAATGAATGCCCATTTTAATAGGTTGAGATTGTGTTTGAGTTTGATAAATCATTGTTTTTGTCATAAGGAGGAGCTGTCAACATCTCCAGCCCTTGTCAGAGAAGACACAGACAAGGTATACATCCAATATTATGTATGTCCTAATTCCTAACAAATTGCAGTATACTGGAAAGTCTTGCATGCGTTGGAATGCAGATATTTTTCATTTGCAATTAATGCATGAATGTGAAATACAAGTAACTTACAGGCCATGCTTTAAATTACAGTATAAAGTATTAGGGATGGCACCGATACGATACTGAGATCGGAAATCGGTCCGATACTGATTTAAATAGCTGGATCGGTATCGGTGACAATTGGACAGTTGTAACCGATCCATGGGGCTAATCCAATGAAATGAATTTACACGCGTAGGTCTACTGTCAAGCATCACCCATGTCTAACCTACCCAGGCCACACTATCAGCAGCAGGTTTATAAAATGCATCTAAGTCCTAAAATAGAGATGGGCTGTCATTTACTTTGCAACTTAACTTAAAACTTAATTCAACACTGGAATCAGATTGGTACTCGGTATCGGCAGATACCCAAAGTGCCGGTATCTGTATCGGTATCGGGACTGAAAAAACTGGATCGTGCCATCCCTTTAAAGTATACTGTAAGCACTTGTTATCATAATTCATTGCAATCTGTCACTAACACATGAAAGTTTCACCAGTGCTAAAGGTAATAGTGGTTTTCATAAGGCTTCTTATATGTGAATGAACATAAATGGAAAAATATGTAATACATGTAAATTACATAAAACCCTTAATCAATCCTTAAAGCATGAGAGAGGGCTTTTTTTGTTTTGTATTGTTTTGTTTTGTTGCCATTTTTCTGAGGATGACTTCCTTGTCCCAGCATGCTTTGAGCACGACAGTTTGCCTGAATGGGAATGAACAAAGATGCTATTTAAGCCACTCTCTTCAGGAGTGATTTACTAAACCAACGTTGCTTCTGACGAGTTAATATTTGCTCTCTTTTTTTCTTTTATTTCATTTTTAAACAGGACCTTTCTTAAATCCTGAGAGAATGTGACTGTAGAGTTGTGAGCATTCATAAGCGATCGCACGCTGCTCGGGAAGCGTGAATGTAATGAAATGTGAAGCGTGTTGCTGGTGAGGAGCAACGACTCATGAGGGGTGGGGGGGGGGTGCTCATCACACTGATGGTGGTACTCACCCAGAGCCATGCTTATGTCAGAGTCACGTCTATAGAAGCACACTGTAACACTTCATTACAGTCTTCATGAACATGCTTATTTTTTCTATGTAAATGAACTACATTTTGGACTAATTTATTTATTACATGTCAACAATTTTGTATCAAAAATATTGATTGATTGATTGATTGATTGATTGATAAATGATATATGCTCTCAAACCTTTATTAAAGACACACACCTTGATTTGTGTATGGAATTCCTTTGTGGTTAAAACCCACATCACGAAAACGTGTTTAGTTTGAAACGCAGAGGGCGTGGCCAGTTCTGTTTAAGACATTAACAGTGAGCCAAATGTTGGACCTTGTTGGTGTTTGAACATAATCGAGGAGTGTTCCTTTAACATTTTTTATGCATACACCTTTGTATTAAATTGTCATTAAAGGTTTATTTATTGAAATAGGAAAAACATATTGTATGTATTTTGTTTATGGTTTTTAATTGTAATAGTTTTTTAAATTTACTCTATTATTGTTCCATGGAGCCATATCACTTACTACTTTCACTGGTGAAATTTTCTGTTTATAATAATCCTCTCTGTGCATGTATGATTAAAGTCAGTAAAACATTCAAATACCTTTCTATCAAAGTCTGTGTCATTCATTTTAATGTTGTGTAATAATTTCTGAGTATTAAAGATATGGTTATGTTATTTAACACAAAAAATCATTAGCACACATAAACACATGCAACAAACAACATATAAATACAGTAAATGCAGCATTATTTCTTAAACTTCTTGGGCATCTGACAGGCACAACAATTGCGGGTCAGGGTAAAGAAAAGCATCCCCTGGCCTGATTTTATGGTAAGTTCCACCCATTACAAAATACATTCATGCTATATACATTCCAATCAGAAGTAAAACACTTGATTACATTTAATAATTTCAGGCTCGCATGCCAGGAGTACAAGGTGCAAGAGCTCAGTACAACAAGGCTCTAAAAGTAAAAATGTGTTCTATATATCACAATTGTAAAGCATTTAAAAACAATGTTTTCACAACAGACAGAATTTATATAAAAATGTTTTTTGCAACAAATAAAATGAAAAAAATGTTTGATGGTTAATTGCTGCTGCTAACCACATGACATTTTACTCAATTTTCTTATTTCAGACTTTTACTTCTGGAGCCAGTGGTCACAACAGGTGGAATGTATGTCTATTAAAAGATGACCGTTTACTAAAAAATTAAGTACTGTTTGGGTGTATGTTGAGATTGTAATCAAACAAAAATATTTCAATACACATTTTACATTCAATTTAGTTTTTCTTTTATAAAAATAGCGGCTGTGCGTCATCATCCTAAACTGTCAAATTTAGATGTGTTACATTTATTAATGTATTAATTGCATTTCAAATAGAAGATAATTTTACCACCTACCTCACCTACCAAACACCTGTAATCTCGCAAATACCTAACGTTTCTTTGGTAGAAGGCTACCTCAAGTTAAAAGGTCAGACAATAACATTTACATGACAATAGAAGCAGCCTGTCCATGCTAATATTTTTAACCCATGTGGTCCTAGGAGCAGCGAGTTAACCCTGACATCCCCGTCGGGAGCGGGAGCCAAGGGTGGTGGGAAAGACATAGTTACAGAGGGATGGAGGCTGATGGGGGGGTGCACGCACAGATGGAGGGAGGAGCAGAGGACAAGATGAAACACTGGGCCGAGGACTTAGAAACGGGAGGTGAGAAGGTTCCGGAGACCCACGGAGACCCCGAAAGGAGCCCCATCCCCGACTACGAGGAGGAGGAGCGCAGCGGAGAGGAGGGCTGGGACGACGGACAGGACCTGGACTCAGAGAGGGATGGAGGAGAGGACCTGGAGATGGAGAGAGAGAGGGAGAGGTTGGAGATGGAGAGGGAGAGGTTGGAGATGGAGAGGGAGAATGGAGAGAAGGAACGAGAGACGACAGAACATGAAGGCGACCAGGAAGAGTGGCAGGGGAGAGAGAAAGGGAGGGAAAATATGGGCCGAGAGAGTGGGTGTGATTATGATGAGGAAAACCCCAGGCAATATCCATATCCCCCTGAGTGTTTTTTACTAAAGGTAAGATGGTGTGTACAAAAGTTCCCCCAAGAGAAATGTAGTAATTGGATTCAGTAGAATCTAATCTGATAAAATAAAAACCCATCTAGTCAAATATAGGGCTAGATTTAAGTGTCTGACAAACATTTCTTGCCAATTTGGTTCATGCATTTTGTCCTAACAGGGAGCCCCAGGCGGGGATGGAAACCCTGGCGTAAAGGTGATTGGAAAGCACAATCTGTATCGTTATAATAGGGGAGCAATAGTGTTATGTAATAATTGGGTTGTTTATCTTAGTTTAACCTTGTTACAGTACAGTACTAGTTCCCCGGTGTAGACAAAACGGATTAAGCAACAAATACATTGCCACAGCTGACACTGGCATATCTTAATGAATCAATGTGTGCTACAGATGTTTCCATTAATAACACTATAACTGTAAATATGCAGATAATCAGCTTCTATACAAACTGATTTGTACAAACAGTAATTATATTGTATTTTGTGAGTATAATTGAAGCTATTCAAGTATAGGAATAGTGTACTGCAAGATCTGCATAGGCTATAATGATACATTAAGTATTAAGTATTTCAAAGCTTCCTATTTCGGTATTTCAGTTATTCCCATATAGTCCTGAGTGGCCAACCACACTGGTCCATTAAGGAACATCTCTGCTAGTATAGTTTCAGTTAAGTCAAATGAAGTCAGGTTTTCTGAGTCTTCTGTGTCTTCAGCTGACAATATGACATAGCGGGAATGACAGTCACCGCAGGAAATTTGCCACTAGTGTTCTCACACTACGTGGCACGTCCCTCTCCGCCTAGCCGCACTGCATCGGCCAATGACGTCAGAGTGTCTGTCACCCGGTGGAGCCAATAGATCTGGTGTGATAACCTGAGCCTTTGGTCTTCAGAGCTTTTCCTTCGTTTCACAGTGGAACAATGCTCATATAAATAATTCCCCTTGTTATAAGGTTACGTCGGCACAACACCCAGAATAGGACATTCTTTGCTTCTTTATACATGCTGTATATATATTTACATATTGCATATACAGTACGTATTGTGTATTGTATTAGTGTATTAGTGGCCCAACCTTGTGAACATGCAAATAGAACTAGCTTATATATACAGTACATTTTACTTTGATTCTGATTTTCCAACTGATTTATTGTTTGTTTATTACCTGTAGGGGGAAATTGGTGAAAAGGGACAGAAGGTAAATATAGTTATATAACTATTTAAACTTTATGAACATACTGATGGATTAGAATGACATGTATAGACTTTAAAGCAATGCATTGTGTGTGTGTGTGTGTGTGTGTGTGTGTAGGGTGAGCCAGGTATTGGCCACAGAGGGACAGTAGGTCAAGCTGGTCCTCCAGGGCATAAGGTGAACTTTTCCTTCATACACACACTTTCATCTTATTGTGATTGCTGATTTAACGCATCCACCAAAGTGCATTGAATACTTACTATGTCCACTGCTCTCGCTTTAATTGACTTAGGTTTCTCATTAAAATTTTAATTCATTGAGCCCTATTGCCTCAATAACTCAGTTACTTGTTTAAAACGGAACACTGGAAAGTGTTAGAACTGATAGGAAGAAGGACTTTATTTCAAAGTAATTATTTTAACTTAATAGAACTGAGTAATGACATTGTGCTAAAGGAATTACCTCTAATTGTTTATCGGCTGCCTCCCTGTCACACCCCCCCTCCTCTCGCTCGCTCTCTCTCTCTTTCTCTCTTTCTGTCTCTTCATTACTAGGGTGAACCGGGTGAATCGGGACCCCCAGGTGCTCAGGGGATTCAGGGTATCAATGGCAACCCAGGTATGCAGGGCACTCTGGGTTTGAGGGGCCATTCTGGGGACCCAGGAGAACCAGGAAGAGAGGTGAGATGGGCAGACATCCCCCATGTTAAATTGTCATTATTATGGACGCAAATACAGTTGAACTGCCAGTAATCCAATTGGATGAACAACCAGAGACGAGTTTTCCAATAATGTCCCACTGCATGTGAGCTACAAATGCAACAGTCAGGTTTAAACCTTTATTTTTTGAAAGCCAACCTTTCAAATGTTCACAACTCCATCCTCAACAGTAGTATCAATGTACGATACTGTGTACTAGTGTCTTGAACCACTTTCCTGAAACCAAGAGTCCTGAAACCCATTTGTATGGGTGTTTTCAGTTGCTAGACCGTGTTTTGAAAAACATTTTGAAATTAATTAACTAGTCACTCGCTAGGTTTTGTATTGACCACACACTCACAGACAGTGAAATCTAAAACCGGACTCCTTTGTGTTGGATGAATCATTCAGTTCAGCACCCTTTCAAATGTTTTGAAGATACCAAGGCATAAACTGCTTCCTGTATCCTACTCGTGTGATCATCTGCCTTCTGTCTGTTCACACAGGGAGAGAGGGGCAGAAGAGGCAAGAATGGATCACCTGGTACACCAGGAGCTAAAGGGCCACCTGGAACACAGGTAAGGAGATCATGCTAGCTCCCAGGGCAGTATAATTGGTGGAATCTATCCTTCTACAAGCTTGGTTTGATACAATGTGAATTAACTGTTTTTGATTATGATTGCTATATGTATTTGTTTTACCCTCAAACATCATGGTTAGATTAAATGAAATAAAAATGTTTGTACAAACAGGTTACAAACAAAGAATAATATGATTCATCGATATATGTTTGATGTTTAGTGCGTTTGTGATTTTTTTCTCTGAAGGGTGATGCTGGTGTGCCAGGTGCTAAAGGAGAAAAGGTAGATATCTCTAACGATTGATTGGTCAATCAAGTCGTCTCTCTGCGTTGATAATATACTTTTGACTGACTGTATAGTGACTGGTTTTCGCATCAGGGTGACAGTATTCCAGGAGAGCCCGGTGCCAGGGGTATAGCTGGTATTCCAGGGAAAAGGGTGAGCTCAGTTGATCTGCACCATTGCACCGCATGTGAAAGAAATATTGACCGGGGTGAAAACTTGTTCAATTGGATCTGTCCTTGTTTATGTCTCCCTATGTTCTTCATTGACATTGAAGGGAAAGTGTGATCAAATATTTACTTTAATTTCAAACAGCTCTTCTACTATCGAACTCATCTATTCATGATGCCTACTACTGTGCCTTAGGTCTTACCAAGTCAATAACTATACAGATTGCAGCTCATTACAACTTGTATTGAACTGTCATTTCCTTGCTTCAGGGTGACAAGGGAACTCCAGGAGTGAAAGGAGTTCCCGGTAATATAGTGAGTATTTATTACATATTTAAAGAGCTACACAGTGAGTAACCTTCATTTGAAAATGTATTTCATGTTTACACTTTGGAATAACCTTTTCTTCCCTCCAAGGGTACTAAAGGCTTTTCAGGCAACAAAGGGGAAAAGGTAGGTACTGTATGACCACACTAAAACAGTAAAAAAATACTTCCTTTATTTTGGAGCCAGTATTGAAACTTGACAGACCTTTCTTTAATTTTTTAGTTTTGTTTTCAAGATATCATTTTACATTCGGTTTGATGTGTCACAGGGTTCTGGCTGTTCTGATGTGAAGGATGACAGTTCTCAGTTGGACTGTCTAGTTGCATATCTTTTTCTCTTTCTCTGTGATGGGTCACAACATTTTTCACCCTTCTATAGGCTATTGTTTTCACAACACAGAGACATACAATATACACAATATCACGTGGTCTTTATTTCCAGGAAAAGATTAGATAAAAGTATTCTATAACATAGTGTAAATGGATCTATTTTAATACAGTAAGGCAAATATAATCAGGTTTGAAAGGATATTTTATAGTTTGATGTAATTTCATATATTTCTTAATGTAAACATAGGATACAACATAAACAAAACCTCCAATCCTTTCTGCTGAATAATCACTGAGATACATTGAACCCTATTCAGTTCTAAAATAACCATAAGCATTTACATGTTACATTTGCATTCAGCAGCCTCTTTATACAAAGCCACGTGCAATAAGTAAATGTGTTGATAACTGATATGGCCACAGTCAAGAAGGTAGATTCAATAGTCAATAAAGCTAGCTTGCTAGGTAATGAAGAAGTTAAAAATTAATAAGTACATATTTTCTCTTTCCAGGGTGATCGTGGATTAGCTGGAGTTAGAGGCGACAGGGTATGACATCAAAATCATTCAAACGGTGTAGCTGGCTCCAAAATGAATTTCCTTCCAACCAGAACAATGAGGCTATGTTTGGTCTTACCCAATCCTTTTTTTAGGGGAGTGTACTTCAAATCCATGGACCACGGGGATACAAGGGGACTAAGGGAGATTGGGTAAGATCTTAAATTGAGGTTGATATTCCATTGCGAGCGTTGGGCATTATGGTCAAACTAGCAAAGTTTGTCGCTCTGTCAGTGACATTTGGTTTGACGCAGGGAATGCGGGGAGCTCCCGGATTTGACGGAGACAAAGGGGAGAAAGGAGAGGATGGTCCCCCTGGTGTTAAGGTAGATATTGTGGATATGAACACTTGAGGAGTTAAAATAATCAAGGTAGAGCAAAGTGTTTCTGTTGTGCAGTCCCATAGCCAAGATCACACACAATGTTTGTGGGAACTTTAATGGCACTGTCAATTATTGTGATTGTGTGCAATCACAATGAGAATGTAGGTGTTAGGCATATTATTTAAGGATGCTTAGAGGTAGGCTAACTCCAGGGCTCGAACCCAGACAAACTCCCATACCGCTGAGCTATACTGCAGCCTATAACCCATTCTGCAGCACACGGATACAAACACACAGATGTCACAGACATGTTTTATAACTGAATAAACGTGTATGTACAGGTGTGTATGTTTTATATGTCAGACCCCATGAAGTATAGCTATCGTTACGACGTTAGCTAACATGGATTATAATAAACAAACAAACACATGTCCAATGTTTGCACTTGCTTTTCAATCTACAGGGTCTTAAGGGAGACGCAGGCACTAAAGGAGCAGTGGGGCCATTTGGAGCCAGAGGACCAGTAGGCCAGAAGGTCACAACAGTCTACTGTACTTTCTATTGACTCTTGGTCAGTTGACCCTTCCTTTAAAGAGCTACATGGCTACCGTGTTTCATATACTCATTCTCGAGGACGCTTTCTGACTTCGAGCTCAAATCAAAACCATATTCCTCCGCAGCGCTGCCTCACACTTTGAAACACATTGTGAAGCAAAGCGTAGTACTACGGCTTTGTTGTTGTGAGCGGTGTTCGCCACTTTGTTTATGTTACTATTTAAAAAAATCTGGGCAGGATTGTTTTTTCAACACACTCACAGAACGATTAGATAGAGAAATGCGAGTAGATACTGTATTTGGTGAATTTGACAATAAAGCATATTAGCTTACAATTAATTAGCAATAGCTGACTTTACCTTGAATACCAGTAATGACATTGTCTTGTTATACCTGCAGGGAGATCTAGGGGAGCCTGGGAGCAATGGAGAAAAGGTAAATCTCTTTCTCACAGACACACACACACACACACACACACACACAC
>JAODUH010069700.1:4534-16558 GCA_027564835.1 Typhlichthys subterraneus
AGACAACATACAGTACACTCTCATAGACTCACACAGGCTACAGACAACATAGAGTACACTCACATAGACTCACACAGTCACTGCTGTACTGGTCAGTACAGATATTGTGTATCAGGAAGAGAGTTACTATGGCAACAAACAAAGAAGACAAATGCTGACGTACCTTCAACACTATTTGACTCCGAGGAGGAGGATGAGGAAGATGAGGAAGACGCAGATTTGGAGGCCGAGGAGTCGGAGGCTGAGGAGTCGGAGGCAGAGGAGTCGGACTCGGATGAGGAAGACTTGGACTCTGAGGAGGAGGCGGCGGAGTCAGAGTTGGACTCTGAGGAAGATGAGGAAGATGAGGAGGAGGAGGAGGAGGAGTCGGCAGTAGCTGGGGCGGCGGTGCGAGCAGCTACGTCCGCTTCGGGGTCCAACACGACCTCCGGCTCCACATCTGCCCAGCGCAGCAAACATCGTTACACGTTACAGCGCTGACACGATTGATTGGCATGATACACAGTGGCGGCGACAGTCTTACCATTGGTGGACCAGCACACAGACAGTACAGCGCAGACGCACAGCAGAGACAGGGTCTTCATGATGCTTGGCAGGGTGTGTAGCGCCTCCTTGTGGACTTGACAGGCAGGTCTCAGTTTTCTGTCTTCCCTGGGAAGGTTGCTTCTGTCTTCCTGCTCCACTCGAGGTCAATATATACTGAAATTCGCCTCCCTTCCTCGCCGGGGCAGGAACCACGGGGTGGCCGTGGGATTGGCCGTGGGATTGGCTGATGAGGATTGGCCAGGGAGTCGAATGTCGCTCTGTGTTTCCGCTCACATAAACACCCACGCAGCCTGGCAGCGAATCTGAGGGGACCGTGTGTGCCCACACACACACACACCGGGGACCCGCTCTGTGGGAGCTGCCCACATGGCCTTTAGCCAGTCACAAACAGGTGGGCATGTCCTTTTATGGCTTAGGAACTTTACAAAATAACAACAGCATCACCCATAGGCAAGTATACTTTAGTGCACACGCACTCACACACACATGCAGCATGCAGACAAAAGTATATAATTACAAATAATTAATTCCTTATTTTTGATGTTAAGTATATTGTACACACGCACACACACAGCATACAGCATGAGACAAAGATATCTGATTACAAATCATTCCTTATTGTTCATTTAAATATACACACAAGCGCGCCGGCATCTGATTTAAAAAAAATCCTTTAGAACTAATGTAATGGACACAAATAGTTGAACTGAAATTAAAAATCTCCACATAGGCCTGAATATGTACATCATGTAAAATATGGATGGATGGATGGGTGGATGGATGGATGCAAAAACAGACATAAACATGAAATACAAGTTCATTTTATTAACTTGTGTACTTTACAAAAATGTGTCCCTGAAAACATATATTGACCCCTTGATATTGAAACTGCGACTGTAAAACATCAATCCTTTGAGTCTATCCAAGTCCTCCATTGCTGGTGTATAAATAATATCAGTATCCAGTACTGATTCAGTACCTCAATACCAAAGTGGGTCCAAAGATGATTATTTGCAATAGGAGGGAGATGTTTGATTAGAGATCAGTGTGATTAATAGATGAATTAGGCCTGCCAGTTGTGTGTTTGCTGTTACTGTATGCTACCATAAAACTCCTTGGCCAAAATCTGAGCTCCCACCCCCGCAAAACCCAAAACTACAGTGCGGCCTGACCGCGCACCAGTTATCTTGCTACTCCAGACTCATTATGTCACAGGGCATAATTAGAGTGCAGCAGCACACCAGCCGAACCACAGCCAGCCTCTATATAAAGATCCTGCCAGAGAGCAGGTCCTGGGTCCAGA
This sequence comes from Typhlichthys subterraneus, assembly GCA_027564835.1. Classification (NCBI taxonomy): domain Eukaryota; kingdom Metazoa; phylum Chordata; class Actinopteri; order Percopsiformes; family Amblyopsidae; genus Typhlichthys; species Typhlichthys subterraneus. The sequence goes on from JAODUH010069700.1 coordinate 6,384, forward strand.
AGAGCAGAGGGTCACCGTTTGCTAACCTTTCTATGCAAATATAGAGCCACGCTCCATGGCTTTTCTGCGTATTCCTTGCTATGTATAGCCGGTGTGCTGTGCGGCAGCCATACGTGTGGCTTTGGACACAGGCTCTGGGTTTTGATAAAACATATTTGACATTGTTTTGGAAGAAGCAGACGTGAATATAATGTGTATTGCAAGTTAAGTACACGTATGGATATCCAACACATCCATGCACAAATATAACATGTGCAGGCTGCTTGTCGTGTACAGTAAGACACGCTGACCCGGGGTGCTCAGCTTTGGCCCTTGCTAGGCTTTTATTGTCCTTGTGTGTGTGTGCTTGTGTAGGTCCTGTGTGTGCCATTTTGTGTATCCTTTAATGTCCTTATGTGTGTGTGTGTGTGTACTTGTGCGTCTTTATGTGTCCTTGTGTATCTTCTTGTGTGTGTCCTTGTGTGTCCTGTAATGTGTCCTATGTGTGTCCTTGCGTGTGCGTCCACAGTGATCTATAGACTAACCAGGAACGCTGGCATTGCTTTCTTCAACATTGTTCACAATCTGGAGGTGTTGCAGGGTCTCTGTGAGCATGCGCATATAAACTGGTACTGGCATTACAGTACACATAGAGTACATACGCGGCTTAAATGTGTCTGTTTGGGAAAGGACCTTGAGTGTTAACACATCTGGAGAAGGGAACCTTTCATGTTAATATATACTTCAAGCTGTATATGGTTGATACACAGCTGGCCTCAAGCTTGAAAACATCACAAACAAATTAAAGTCACCATCAATGAGGGGCTATCTATAGATTGGGGATCTTATAGCTTTAGAGCGTAAAAGCTGTTTTTGATTGCAGTCATTATAACCGCAGCGGTATAAACAGATCAATGTAAAGAATAACAAACAAGCAGAGGGCATGACTTTGTGCACTGGCTTTCACATTTTATGCTAGGCATGTGGCATTTGAATTAAGAGGTAAAGTTACAGTGAAAATTATTGCAATTCATTTAGCACGTGGTAACAAATAAAGTAATTTATTCATGATGTATTCATACCAACCTGGGTATATAAAACAAGATATCTTCTCATGGTCCGCTAGATGCCTGTTCTATGTGTATGCTGAAAAATATATCTGGTGTTACTACACAGCCCTGCTCTTTACATGGGAACACAAACAAAGTGGTGCAGACCACACCACACAACACTATCCCAGCCTTGGTAAAGTGTGGAGCGGTGCTTCTGAGGGAGCATCCTATGGCATTGAAGGGTGGGGTGTCGTTTTTGTAAAATATCTGAGTCATATATACAGTATATATATATATATATATATATTGGCAAAAATGTTGGGACGCCTGCCTTAACATGCACATGAAGGTTAATGACATCCCATTCTTAATCCGTAGGATTAATATGGAGTTGGCCCACCCTTTGCAGCTTCAACTCTTCTGGGAAGGCATGTCCACAAGGTTCAGGAGTATGCTCATGGGAATTTTTGACCATTCATCTATAGAAGGTCATTTGTGAGATCAGGCACAGATGTTGACGAGAAGGCCTGGCTCGCAGTCTCCACTATAATTCATCCCAAAGGTGTTCTATTAGGTTGAGGTCAGGATTCTGTGCAGGCCAGCCAAGTTCCTCCACACCAAACTCACTCATCCAGGTCTTTATGGACCTTGCTTTGTGCACTGGTGTGCAGTCCTGTTGGAACAGGAGGGGCCATCCCCAAACTGTTTCCACAAAGTTGGGAGCATGAAATTGTCCAAAATGTTTTGGTATACTGAAGCATTAACAGTTCATTTCAATAGTCTAAGGGGCCAAGCCCAACCCCTGAAAAGCACCCCCACACATAATCTCCCCTGCACCAAACTTTACACTTGGCACATTGCAATCAGGCAAGGACCGTTCTCCTGGCAACCGCCAAACCCAGACTCGTCCTTCGGATTGCCAGACAGAGAAGCGTGATTTGTCACTCCAGAGAACATTTCTCCACTGCTCTACTGTCCAGTGGCGGCGTGCTTTACACCATTTTGCATTGCAATGGGTGATATAAGGCTTGGATGCAGCTGCTTGGCCATGGAAACCCATTCCATGAAGCTTTCTATGCACTGTTCTTGAGCTAAACCGAAGGCCACACAACGTTTGGAGGTCTGTAGCTATTGACTCTGCAGAAAGTTGGCGACTTCTGCACACTGTGCACCTCAGCATGCGCTGACCCCGCTCTGTGATTTTATGTGGCCTACCACTTCATTGCTGAGTTTATGTTGTTCCTAATGGCTTCCACTTTGTTATAATACCACTAACAGTTGACCATGGAATATTTCGTAGTGAGGAAATTTCACAAATGAACTTATTGTACAGGTGGCATCTTATTACAGTACCATGCGTGAATTTTTTGTAGAAGCAGTCTGCATGCCTAGGTGCTTGATATAACACATATTTAGACAGATTTGTGAACAATATTTGAGAGAAATAGGCCTTTTGTGTACATAGAGAAAGTATGAGATCTTTGAGTTCAGCTCATGATGAATGGGGGCAAAAACAAAAGTGTTGCATTTATAATTTTGTTCAGTGCATATACCTTTGGCCATGGAAGTGATTGGAACACCTGAAATAAATCATTCCAAGGCTTGGATGCAGCTGCATGCATACAAGTCTTACATCACTAAGTGCAATGCAAAGCGTTGGATGCACTGGTGGGAAAGCACACCGCCACTGGACACTAAAGCAGTGGAGACGTGTTCTCTGGAGTGACGAATCACGCTTCTCTGTCAATCTGATGGATGAGTCTGGGTTTGGCGGTTGCCAGGAGAATAGTCTGTAATATATGTCCAAAATGGTTTGGCAATATAATATATAATGACTCTCCACTTATATTTTGTAGGTCTACCTGCTGTCTGTAATGTATTACTGTATTTTTGACCACAGCAGTAAAAACAAATGTAGTCTTCTCTGGGCTATACATTAGATCCTTCATTAGATTCTTCATCTTCTACTTATTTATAAACAAATACATTCATTAAAACGTACATTATGTTGTGTTTGAAAAATGCAAAATCATAACACAATAGATATGTGAATTATATGTAAGTGAATGTATGGTGTTGTTTTTTAAAGTTTTTTAAGTTAATAACTTAGCTGTAGCACAACATACAAATGTCTAGTTTGACCTTTATTGCGTCATCTTTAAATGTGTTTGTATAATGCAACTTCAGCTAACCCTAGGAGCCAGAAATATTCATGTATTCTCCTTCAGCGAATCTGTCAAGTTCACGTGATCATATAGCAGCTGGTCACAAACATACACACGCGCACACAAAACACCATTGCGGTCTACACATATATTTTAATCTGGCCTCTGAGAAACTCACAGATGCCAAATACGCTTTCCCTATTCCTGATGATATATCCGCTTGGCAATACAACACCACTAATTAAACTGATTCCTGTCTGGGACTGTAAATTCCCCTCTGTTTTTGAAGGATTTCGTATTTTGGAATAAGCCCAAATAATTTTCACTATGCCTTGATGTCCAAAGTACATCTGTTCTTTTATAGATGTATAGTTTAAAATGCTCAACCATAATTTAACTAATTAAATTTGTTTTTTACTGTTCTGTGCGTGTTCTAACTTGGTTTTGTCCATTAAAATATTGTATATAAAATAAGGTAAAAAAAAATCTCAAAGTTGTGTGTATTTTTATCCATGCTAATAATTAAAGGTTTATTGTGAAAAATGTTGTTTCTGCAATAAGAGCTCTGCATTCGAGCTATGCATTAGTTTCATGCTTGAAGAAGAAGACATTTATTTATATATTGTTTTTCTCAGACAAAAGTTACAAAGTGCTTCACATTACAAGATAAAAACAAAACAAATAAAAACAGCCAGTATAAAACATTATTGTAGCTGGACAAGTCTGATCCTAGCACACAAAACTGCTTGCTTACTATTATAACCTTCAACTATGAATTGTAATGCTCAAATTCACAAGGTTAAATGTCCTTAAGGTTAACATGTTAACAAGTCTAATATTATGCTTTGGTGTACATTGTAATTATATATAGCAATCCTTTCATCATAATAAAGTTGTATTCAATAACAAATATCTATTTGCAAAAAAAAGTATAATTTTTTTCTTCATTTTATTTAATTTTAAAGATGCTTGTTTCATTTATTATTGCAGATGGAAATATGCTTAGTGGTTAGGGTAGTTGACTCTTCCAGAAGGTTGTCGGTTCAATCTCCTTGAACAAAATACATAACTGTATACTCATTGTAAGTCACTTTGGATAGAAGTGTCTGCAAAATTACCTATACGTAGTTAGCAGGACCCCTGGCTTGCTTTAAAAAAATATATATATTTATACGTATATATATATATACGTCTTATTAATAAATGCATTTCAAATTGTGAAAAACAATTGTACCGATTCTTGTACACCCTAAAAAATAATTCAGGGGCCCTTGACCAGTATATATTTTATATATATATATTTTGATATATATTTTGTTATGTGATTTAAACAAATCTAAAAGATCTATGATATTTTTAGACATATTGTTTCTAAATTGTTATATTCTTGAGCTCTGCTGACACAAGACAGCACTTGTGTCAGCATACTATCATAAATAACCAGAATGTAAAAACTTTGATCACTTATGACCTAAACTGAAATGTTTAACTTTTGTTGTTTGACAACGTGGGGTGCAAAGGATTATGGGAAATTAGTACAAGCATTTGAGTAGTGTTATACTGTGTTTTTTTGTTTAGGTTTTATATAGTTAATAGTGGTTATTTGGGTTCGTTCAGGAGATGGGGATATTGGAATTTTACGACGGATTTTGTTATGGCTATACCATGTTAACCTGACATGCAAGATATGGTTTGTCTCAAACTGAAGCATGTGATAACACTTGCAATATCTTGCAATATCCCCATCCAACATACAGAATAAAACCAAATAACCATAAAATAGTGTGGTGTATGAAAAGTAAATATGTCTCTCACCTGCTTCTTTCGACCCTGGCTCGCTGTTGTATTTTCTCATCACATTGTTTGGTTTAACTGTAATATTTGTATTCATGTTGACAGTTATTATTTTCGTGGTCACTTAAACATGCTCTTTATTGTGACAGTAAAGCTAATTCACAAGTATGTAAAACATTGTTTTAAATCAATGGAATAGATTGATTTGTTGAGACAACTTAAAAAGCTAAATGCAAAATTTTGCTTTAATTTTCCACATTGACAGTGTTTTTTTTAGAGTGCAGCCTTGTTGAATTTAAACTGGATGTCATACCTAACTCATGTGCCCTCTGCCCTCTGTCAGTTTCTCTGCTCTGTTGGTCTGTTGTGGTTCAGACCATCATAATGTGGACAAGCTCACTAAATCCACCAGGGTCACAGACTCGTGGCCAGCAACCTGCGGTCTTTCCTGCCAACCGCAGACAGGCTTACCAGACCAAAACAGACAAAGCATAACATACATGAGGACACAGACACACAAACATGCAAACAGATAGTTTGCATGCATACAGTAGTTGCGAGACAGACAGACATTCCTGCAGGAGAAAGCAGTTGCACGAAAAGTCTGTCATAGTTATTTATTGAACACATATATAATAATTTCAGTACATTCATTCTCCCACTAGAGCTCTGTTTTGGCTGCTGTTCCTGCCTCCATTACCTGCTGAAAAATAAAAAGATATGTGTGTTTATAACAACATACTGTACAGTTGTTCAGTGTACTGTTTTAACCTTTGGTTTTTGCAAACACTTTTATGTGTAATCATATATTCACAGCAAGGAGCTACTGTGTAATAAATGTAATAAGAGCTAAGAGTAACTGCACCTGAAAATGTAGTTTTAGGGCTGAACTGTTAATGAGAACTGTTCATGGTGGTGTTAATATTGACCAAATTCCCATTTCTAAACAAATTGAAATATATATTTAACGTTTTTAAAATTGCTCTCTCTGTTTAAAATCATCCATGGCCAGTGCTGGCTTTTTAATTAGAACACTTATGCGTCAACAAATTCAAATATTAATATTAATGATAACAGAGTCAATTCCTTGGTTACTTTTTAAGCATTTTTCAAAAAGTGTTCAGTGAGTGAAGTCAGGCTTAGAGCTGTGGGTGAAGTACACTTTAAAATGCAACATTGTCCATTGGATTATACATATTAAAAACATTTATCCCAAATCCATAGCTGAGGAAAAAAAATATGAATAATTAATAAATACATAAATAAATAAATAAAAATGTGTTCTACCAGTGTGACTGTAATAGACACAAACAATTGAAGCCACAAATAGTCTATAGTTAGCCTTGCTATTGCTCTCAGATACATTTTTGGTGATTCTGGATTATATCAAAGCTCGTCTGGAAATCCTGTTCACTTTAGCGTTCACACAGCCACCCTGGATGGCGGACTAATCAGTACCCAGTGGGGGTGGTAAAGTGAGACGATGTTCGTCTCAAATTAGTGGTAGAGCTAGATGAAGTGATAGAAACAGTTGGAGCAACACCGATTGGTTAAATGCTGTCCTATATACAGTGGTTTCCAAATTAACTCAAGGTGTACACCAAAGTAAACTAACACTTCCCAATGGAGCGTGCAAAGTGCATTGTGGGTCTGGTTACACCCTATGGTTACATCAGGCTAGCCTACAGACTCTAAATTACCATGCTTATATTCACGCCTCCTCCTCACCTGCAGGTGGCCTCCTAGAAAAGACTGGCAGAACTCCCGCACCCGCTCCGTGGAGATTTTCCCCTCGGACAGGAGCCACTTCCTGTCGGAGGCTCCGTCGTAGATGCCGACGCGCGGGAGATCCTGTGACCTGAGGCCAAAGTATCCCAGCGAGCGTGAGTTGGTCTTCAGCGCCCCATTTACCAGAACGAACAAGAACTGGGAAAATAGATCATACTGGATAATTGGGTTTCCACACGTGAATTCAAGAATTCATGATAAAAACAAACTTGAGGGTTTGCATGGATGGAGGCTTTGCAATGGAGGCTCTGCAATGCACTCTGGAAAAATGTCTGATAACAAGAGATGTGTTTATTTCCTGTGTGAAATGCAGGCCTGCACTCTGTAAGTTCCTATTTTGTTTTCCTGGCTGAGCTGTCTGCGCATGAATGTGTGTGGCCCACAAAGCATTTGTTGTGATCTGAGATGCTGGTGCTCTTGTATGACAAGTCATACTGTATACAGACACTTTAACTTACTAACTTGAAGGTATAGTGAGCGATTGTTAGCTAATCCACTTTTTGTCAATCTCACAAAATATATCTTTGCTGTCCAAGGAGATATTAGCTTTCCGTTCTCTGTGTGTGCATAAAAGACTATCTGGTACATCTACACAACCCTGGCTCCGTAAATAGGAACACAAACAAAGTGATGTTTGTGTTCCACACAACAACATCATCCTAGCCTTTGCAATGCTTTTCCATCATGTAAGGTGGGGCTTCTGAGGGAGCACCCGTTGATAGGAGAGGTGTTATTGCTTTGATTATAATAACAAGCTTTCTCCAGAAATTATTGGCTCTACCTTTAATACTAATGTCTTTAAATTGTTTAGTTAGTTCGCTTGAATCACAAGTCCGGGGGATCCACGGGATCCACGGAGGACCGGCTGATAGAAGTGAAAATCTCCCTTGTAAGCTGCGCTCACCTGGTCAGTGAACTCCGGGGCCAGGGCCCTTAGTTGACCTCTGAGCTCATCATATTCTTTAGTCCCCCGGTTGACGAAGAGCAGGAGGTGTGTCTTCACCTCGGAATTGAACAGGCCCACTGCAGTCTGTAGCAGAGAGGAAAGCATGGTGGCTGTTGAAAGGCTGGCTGGAACAGAGATCAGCGTGTGCATGTGCTACCGGTAGCTAGAGGAAATAAAACTTCAGGTGCGACAGAAAGAAAACAAGGTACCACTTGGTTGTACTCTGTGATGTAACGGATCTCGTTGGTCGTGAGGAAGTTGACGAGACCGTCAGTTTCGAGCTTCTTCACGTCAGACAGCAGCAGGTTCTCCTGGTGGTTGTCGGCCTGGAGAAGCAGGCCAAGATGCCTTCATTAGCCATCAAGCTGTTAGCTGTTAGCGTCTTTATTAAAGGCACACTGCCTCACATTTCCAAAACTGTGCAAAACTGCACGTGGCTTTAGCAGGAGGGGGTGAGACGATTTGGGTCTATGAGCATGGTGGGGGGAGAGAGTGGAGAGGACTGCAAGCCAATCAGCTCACAGCTATGAGAGAGGGGCCAAACAAAAACAGATGTTTTTGTCATGCCGGTGTTGACCCAGGCTCTACCAAACTATTGTTCTCAGCACAATGTTCCCTGTCTAGTTTGCTTCAGTGTTTACACCATATAAAAAGGGCTATGTAATACATTACATTTTACCCAAATGATAAAGACATCAACACGACCAAACCTTAAAGATAGCTCTAAAGCAACACTAATTGATATTATTATAACAAATAGCCCCAAAAGGTACTCAGCTGTTGGTGTCTTTACAATTGATATAAGTGATCACTGTACAATTTCATGTGTGAGGGACACCAAGATCCCTATAGTATCTCAGCCTCTCTTGCTCACATTTTTTATTTAACATTTCTAAAATTCCAAAAATTGGAAGGCTGCATATGCCACAGATATACATAAGGGTGGCAATTACCATTGTATATCACAACTTTCTTAGAAAAAATAGTAAATTCTCAAATGAAAGAATAGTTATATCTTCAAAACAATCAGGATTCAGAACAATACATAGCACCATCACAGCTGCTACAAAGGTAATAAGTGATGCTCAGGATGCTCAGTACAGAAAACAACATTGTGTAGCATTATTTATTGATCAAAAGCCTTTCATACGGTTGACCATGCCCTATTGTTAAGTAGGTTGAAAAAGATTGGTTTAGGTAAAAAAGTACTAGGCTGGTTCAAAAAAGTATTTGTCAGAAAAATCCCAATGTGTTGCACAAGAAGGGGTTATGTCAGATTTTATACAATTTACGAAGGGAGTCCCACAGAGGTCAATTTTGGGCCCTGCCCTATTTACATTATATATTAATGATATTGGGACTAAACATTTTTACTTCTGATGGTAAACAAATTCAAAACGTGTTTTCCTACAAATATCTTGGTATTTGGATATTTGAGAAATAAAATGTGATGATGCTTGTTTTTGTATTTTTTTTATAAATCATTTTCTCAATGTCTGTTAATAAAAACCTTGTTCAAGGAACTTTTTTATCCACCCTTGACTATGGTGATGTTGTTTACAGGCATTCTTCTGCTAACAACTACAAACATCTAGACACTGTGTATCATGGGGCATTAATATTTATTACTAACGCAAGATCACTCGCGACCCGACACTGGATAAGCGGATGAAGATGGATGGATGGATGGAAAGATCACTCACTCATCATTGTGAACTTTACAAATGGGCAAAGTGGCCCTCCCTTCACACAAGATGATTGAACATTGGTACATTTGTGTGTATAAAGCAGTGCTAGGTTTACTGCCGTCATATATGCTCCACGTTAATACGACCACAAAAAACACAGTCTTTGTACTCAGCTGCTATTACAATTTTCAGTTCCTATGGTCAGCCATTCTGGATGGCGCACCAATCGGTGATCCGTGAGTGTTTGTTTCAAATGGTTGGTACAGCTAGATGAGGTGATCAAAACAGTTGTAGCAATGCCGATTGATTAAAGACTACTCCAATAGTTACATAATTAACCAGCTCTACGCCCAATGGAGCGTGTCCAGACCCTATTCACAAAGTTAATTTTGGTCAGGTAAGGTTACACCAGGCTAGTCACACTTGTATAGGCAGAAGTGTACCTTTAGCTTGTATGGGTTCACGTCACAAGTGCTCCAGCCTACCTTTCTGAAGATGGCAATAATCTCTGAGGGGATGCTGTAGGCTGTCCACGCCTCCTTATCAGTGCACATGGCCACAGGGATGGTCTCTACACGCTTTGCAGCAGCGGCAAGTTCCTTGTAACCACGGCTGTGCTCCCCCTGGTGGGGGAAACGGTGATCTGATGTTAAGGCAACAAGGAATGAAATGGAAAGATTACTCCTTTAAAACCTGTTCATCCCTAAGTGGGTCGTGCACGTAACTTCCCCCCACTCCCCTAACTTGTGGAGTTATGGTTATT
>JAODUH010069711.1:0-16558 GCA_027564835.1 Typhlichthys subterraneus
GTGAGCTTAAACACCCCCCCCCCCCCCACCATCCATCTCCAGCATATCTCTCTCTGTCTTCCTATTCCAGTCACAGTTTTAACAGTTTCAAAATGTCAACTTAGTTATTGATATTTTCTGGTTTTATTATAAATACGTTCTGATTACACGTTGATGGTTAATAATTCCTGCGGAGCAGCATGAAATGCCTAGCATGCTCTCACCGCGCCGTTTATCGACCGGCACCTGTATGAGGTGGAACGGTCACCTGCAGCATACACTTGGTGTCAACAGATTCCAGGCACGCCGTTTACAACCACTTGCTCACTCCCACCGGCTCCCACGCAGCCAGTCATCACATTAAATATAAAGGTAAAGATTTTCTTTGTGGAATGTTTGTGAATTGAAGCCACAGCAAATAAATTCAGTACGAGTATTCCCTTATCCCTTATTGTATAAGCGGGAGAAGATGGATGGACAAGTATTCTCGCGCTCAATATGAAACTCCTTATCTGACACCTGGCAACTCAAAAACAAGTTGCCATGGCGTTGTACTGTGTATTGTATATACACCAACTGTCATGTACTGACATGAGAACATGGCCTACAAACACACAAAAACGCACACGCACACACACCAGGAGACACACACACACACACACAAGCGCTCGTTCACATGCATGCCAAGCACCTACATTATGAAACATACAGTGCGTGCACCCACAGTAGACACACACACACACACACACACAGGGCGTATGCTCTGGGACTGTGGCAGCTTATGGCTTCCCTAACAGGCCCATAACTCATCTTGCTATTGCTACAGTGGGGCCACGTAGGCCAGAAACCAGAACCCTCTCGGCAATTCAATGGCTCGCCAGAGAGAGAGAGGAAGCCTGCAGGAAGTGTGTGTTTGTGTGTGTGCGCTAGAGAGAGAGAGAGAGAGAGAGAGAGAGAGAGAGAGAGAGAGAGAGAGTCATAACAGAATACAGAATAGAGGAAGTTTTCCAGTGAAGTCAGTAAAATAAATAGCCACGGCTGGCGGAGGAGAATTCAAACAGTAAACCTCATGAACTTGCATTCCAGTAGCTTATTAATAAAGCCATTCTGGGAGGTGAAATCTGCTCTACTGTTAACGACTATTCAAATATTCAGAAAGCTAATCTGTTATGAAGTGTATGTGTGTGTGGGTTCTCTCATATTACTGGAATATGCACAATTCAATTGCACATAATTTATAAAAACCCTGAAACGCCTCTCAGTCAAAACTCACGTCTCACAAATCATAACTACACACGTTTATTTGTAGAGGATTTAGGGGAGAGGACATCCAAAAGGTCGATTAAGAAAATAATCAGACGTAAACGAGAAATTACGGGTAGAAAAGAAATGACACACAATAGGAAGGAATAGAACAGGAGTGCCTCAAGCAACTGAACAGCTCAATACTTCTAAACGCCTTGTACTTCATGCCTTATTTACGATTCGCCTGCAGCTGTCTGTCTGTCTGTCTGTCTGTCTGTCCGTCTGTCTGGCTGGCTGGCCAGACTTAACGATGAACCGACCCGTTCATTAACTAGCTGGCTCGCCGATCGGCTATTGGCTGTTTGACTGGCTGATTGGCTGACTGGATAACTAAGCGATCAAAGGGAGGTTGCTGACTCTTTCCTTTGCAGACGCAGCGATTTCCTGGCTGGACGGCTGCCAGACTGACTTGCAGGTGTGGTGGGCTTGCTGGCTGGACGCCTGCCAGACTGACTTGCAGGTGTGGTGGGCTTGCTGGCTGGACGGCTGCCAGACTGACTTGCAGGTGTGGTGGGCTTGCTGGCTGGACGAATATCTGCCGGGGACTTGCTAACAAGTCCATCTATGGACATCTGTCTGACAAACATAAGGTGATGTGTTCTTGGCACATTCTTTGGCTGCGATGTTTCTCATCAATCAGTAAGACAAAAAAAAAAAAACCTTTGTTTGGATTTTACATGCATCCAAATGATGAACGAACGAACCTTAGCAATCATACTGTAGCTACACACAAATGCAAAACATCTAGGGACCTCGGCCATCGCAGACGACAGACCTGCAGTTCAGAGACAGATAAACAGCTGAGAAGCTGCACGTGGGAGAGCAGAGCTGTGGTGGAAACACATCGCTGCTATTGCCACGGTAACAAGGTGAATAAGGCGGCGCTGCAATAATTAATTAATAAGCATGAAAAATAGTGAGTTAGCATGCAGGATCTGAAGTAGAGCTACTATGTAGCTTATAGCTGTGCCCCTGCAATGAATACATTAAAGTCTGTGTGGGTACGTGTGTGAGTGTGTGTGTGTTTCCTGGTGTGGATGTGTGTTACAGTACAGTATGTGTGTTTGTGTGTGTGTGTGTGTGTGTGTGTGTGCGTGCGCGCGTCTGTGTATTTATGTTTGTGCATTAACTACATTAAGAGGTTGTGTGTGTGTGTGTGTGTGTGCGTGCGTGTATGCGTGTGCGTGCGCGTGCATGGCATTTCCCTGGTGGTATACTGTAGGTAGAATGAATAATAGCAGTGCAGGTACAGTAGCAAATGAGAGCGTCTGCACCCAGACACAGAATGTGTGTCTTGAGTCCCACAGTGCAGTTCCATCAATCACACACAGCCACAAACTTTCTCTTTTATACACCGCATATACACACATGAACAAAAGCCTCCATAGACTGATATCTCTCTCTCTCACACTCACTCACAGGCGCGCAAACACACACACACACACACACACACACACACACGCACACACAAACACGCACACACACAGTTAATGTGTGACTGCAGCCCAATCAATGAGGTGATGTTATGGCCTAAACTTCATCTTCCTTCCCATACCTATTATTATGTAATTGGGTCAGGGATGGGTTCTTTGGCATAAAGACGCTATCTTGTTAAACCTTAAAACAGGATAAATAATAATATAACAGATAAAATGTTTTAAGCAATTATTGGAAAGCCAAGAAAGGACTCCTTTAACTGTTCTTACATTGACCTAAACATCCATGTGTATAACAAGATATTAAAACACTTGAACAAAAGCAAAAAAACAAATGCCCCACAAAACGGACATGTTGTTAACTGACGCCCCCCATTAGCTTAGCTTACTTTAGCTTATCTTACCGTATCAATTTAAGCTTACAATACTTCCTTACCACAGTCACATGCAGACCTATAAACTGACCGCAGTTGTACGCCGATGAACCAAGACCCACCCCCACATCACAAAACCGCTGCCACACATTCCTCTCACTTATCTGGGGCAGCAGAGTGCAGATGGCCCCCTTGAGAGTGGTGGAGGTGTTGTGTTGGCGAATGGGAGATAATGGCGTGGTAGGGTGGAAGTTTCCGGAGCTATTGGGCACCCGAAATAATTAAATGTCACACAGCGGTGATGGTATATCGTTTTAAAAACCCTGAGAGTGTCTGTAGTGGGACGGCAAGGCAGATGTCGGTTCAAACACACTCCCGCCCCTGCAAACAGCACTTCTCCAATTTGCTCCTTCTACCGTCGACGGGCCAAGTCTTGCTCCTGTCCTCTCCAGTTTCCTCAGTGACCGGTCTAGCTAGACAGGGTAAAACAACCAACTGGCAGGAACTACATGAGGCACCGCAGAATGAGCAAAGAAAGTCGTTTCCCTTCTATGCATGTAATATTATAACATGATATTCCTGCATTATGTAGTTTAGTAATTACTAGTTTCTTCTTGTAAATTTCCATGCCATTGCATTTTAACCTCAGACTTTTGTCCTTAACAGTGTTGGGCAAGTTACTCTGGGATTTACTTATTACTCTTTAAAAAAGGTATATTACTTTACTTATTACTGGTTATTAAAAGTAATTAGTTACATTACTATATTACTTTCACAATCACTACCCTGCCTCGCCCCTTCTGAAAAATGACAACCTGTGTACCCAGCTAATTTTATAAATGAATCCTCTTTATTGGAACAATACTTTGCTCACCGTTAGCATTGGAGAGAGTAAAAAAAAACTCTCATTCTGTGATTGCAAATGCAAGAAATAAAATAAAAAAAGCTAAAGTGGTTTTCACTGTATGTTTTTCAAGATGCAAATATGTACAGTATTTCAGAACACGGCAAATGAAGCAGATTAAAATAAGTATTAATAACACAAGAAATCAAAGGATTTTTGATTTTTGATAATTAAGAAAGAAAAGGATGCATGAGCTTTATCAAGTCTGTGAATAGAGGTTTGTGTGTGTGTGTGTGTGTGTGAGCTGCCGCGCCCCCAACACCTAATAATGTGCCTTAGGAATGCTTTGTGCACCTTAAAGGTACAGTCAGCTGTTGCAAGCTAATTTTAAGATAATAAACTTTTTGTTAATTTCACCAAATATCGCATTTTGCTATTTTACCAATCTCTGTGTTTGCTTAAAAAAATAACACATTACTTCTACACAGCCCGCTTGGCTTTGTAATGTGGTTAAATGTGTGGGGCGGAGCTTCTGAGGGAGGTTGTTTTGATTTGAGCTCAAAGTTAGCAAGCTTTCTCGATAATGGCTAACCCTTCCATTGATGGAACCCATAAATAACGACACAAACTAGCTATGAAAACTGCCCTTCAGTCTTTTGCATTTCTTTTCCTTAGCTACAGGATAGGCTAACGATGGGGTTGACCCCCACTCGAAACTTTGTCGGTTCAATCCCCGTCATGGCCTATCTTTAAACATTGTTGAGGAAACTGCTCCTTAAATATTTTCTGGAATTGAGTAGTTATGAATATTGTTTATTACAAAATATATTTAGCTGCATTTATGTCTTTTTTGCAACAGGTGTGTCATCATACCTTTGATTGTAGCCTACTTTTTTTCTTGTTTTACACAAACAGAACATGTTGGAAATTAACTATATAAACAAATTCAGCTATGACTCATGGTTGAGCGAGTTTACAAACGTGTGTTGTGTGTGTGTATTTGTATAAAGAGATGGTCTGGTCGTCTCCCTACTGCTCAAGGTCACAGACAAAGAATGGACCCTATTCACAAAAATTTACACTAACAAGGTCATTCCCAGAATTACAGTCGCAGTCTACGAGCACACGTCCTTCAATATCAGACTGCTCCAGCGCAATTACCTGCACTGCGAGTTTCACCTATAATTTATCTTCCCCAGGCATGGGTGAGAAGAATAATATCTACAATGGGAAGCACAATTATGACACGGCTCCTGAAAATTGCCAATGATTGCAGAGCACAGATAAAGTGGTTAATCATGTTTTCCAGGTCATGTGGTTCAGAGAGGTGGAGGGTAATTCAAGAACTTCAACAGCATCTTACAAGTGATCTATAATCTCTAAATTACAAGAAGCAAAAGAAAAACTGCTCACCTATTCTGCAGCCTCTGGTGCCCATTTAGTTTTACAACCGGTTGGCAACCAGGCATTAGTAGGTTACTAATACCTATTGGGCATTAGTAGGTTACTAATACCTATTAGGTATTAATACTAATACCTATTAGGTATTACTAGGTTACTAATACCTACTTTGCAAACACGTTCAGGTGAAGGCTGCCTGTACCCAGGCAAAATAAATGGGAACCTTTGTACCAGGGAAACCCCAGAGGTGTTTGATATACTGTACATATGTATAAACATACAGTATTACACATAAATAAACAAATAATCAATACTTAACAAGCAGCAAGTCTGTCCCACATTGCATGGCTGATGAATGAGGAACATTAAACATTTACTCCATCTTTTTTTTTTTTTTTTTTTTTTTGACATCAACTTCCATTTTTCATGTTTTTACAATTAAAGACTAAAACTCCCACCTTGTCAAGGCCATAGTTAACCCCTATCCCGCCCGCCCCCACTTCCCCAAAATGTGGTCTGCATACGCCACCACCAAGCCAAGCCTAAGGCCCAAGGCCAGACTCACTGGGGAATTTTGAATGATTTTCAATTTCACCTCTGGCCTCTGTCACAGCAGCTTGAGCCGTGGCTACACAAAAGGGGGGCCAAGTTTCATGTTGAACGTGAGAAACCCCTCATCTCCTGACCTCTATTAGCATATCAATGGTGACAGAGAGAGAGAGAGAGAGAGAGAGAGAGAGAGAGAGAGAATGGTCAAAACGGCAATCTATGTAGCACTTAATCGTTTGCATGACACAGAATAATTATTATACATTTGTTTCTTGAACTTATACCCCCAGGACACCCAGAGAGAATTTACACATTTGTCTATAAACCGGTAGAGTTAGGAAAAGAATATGTAAACACCATCCTTAACAGTAATTACCTAGCCATGACACAGAACCAAAACTATACAAAGAAAATGTATGTACAGTATATGTCTGTATATAAGTTGTAGTATTTGCAGCATTCAAACAGCATGGTGGTATGGCGTTTCCTCTCAAACAAGGGATTCTATGGTGACTGGCACCAATAGCTACAAACGATGGCTGATTTCACACCCTGTTCCTTTTAAACAAACCACCCTGTATTCCACACCTCAAGTCAAGTTCCTTGCTCGTGGGAACTGCAGCAGCAGGCAGTACGGTCAGAAGGCATGAGATAAAGGACACGCAACAGGCCTTGGCAAGAGACGGCGTTCCTGTCCCATTTAGACTCGACAGACACCCAGATTCACCCTCTACAAATGAGCCCAAAGAGCCAACCATGTTACAATTACGGTCAAATAAGACGCACATTCAAACCCCCTACGTCTCCTGCTGAGATTTGGCCCGGGCTCCACCCCTGACAGGTCTCCATTGGCTGGCAGAGTGAAAGATCATCTAGTTTGGGGGTGTGGGTGGGGCGGTGGGGGATTCTAGACCCCCCCCCCCCCCTCTTCCCCCATTCATGTGCCCTAATCTGGATTTGGGTGATGGAGGGACAATGGTGTGGAAAGGTGGAAGGATGAAAGGTTTGGGGAGGAGGGGGCTGTGGCAAGCAGGTGTGGTGGGGGGTTAAGAGGAGGATGGATGTGATGTGATGAAGAGAGCGGGGAAAGATAAAAAAGGCATGGTGGAAGTATGTGTTTGGGTGGGGGGGTGGGGGGGGGTGCTAGGGATTAGGTCTAGAGTCAGCACACAGTCTGACCTTGACCCAGAGCCCGGGTGAAGAGGCTGAACTCTGCAGATGGCCCCAGACAGACATGAGGCCACAACCTGGTGGATTGGTGGGGGGAGGGGAGGGACGAGGTTGTGAGACGGACCTAACACAATGAAAGTAAGTAAGTAAATATACTGTTTGAAAATAAATATATTAAATTGACCATTTAGTACGGCACGCATACAAAAGAATATATATATATAATGTTTATAAAGAGGCAACTATTCTAAAGTTGGATTGGTTTCTTTAAAGCAGAAATAAAAATGTTTAAAATAAAATTACAAGCAAGCAAAGCAGGGCTATTTCACCCTGGTCTGTCCAAAAGTATCAAGAGAAAAAGAAACACGGAATATTAAAAACAATGTATTTGATTTGGGATGCTAACATGAGCAGTAAATGCAGTAGAATATTGAGGTTATCTGCTGTATATGGGTCAATGCTCTCCTCCTAAGGCTAATACAGCCATTACACTTTTTTTGATTAAAGTGTCTTAATATATTAATAAATACAGTATAATAAAAATATTTATTCTGGTATTTTATATGGGCGTGCCACAACCTCCTGTTCTCGACCAAACTGTATATTATTATACTGATTTATTTACATTTCTTCCTTCGTTTGGTGGACTGCAAAACACCCAAACACACTGAAACAAAAACACGCACGCACGGATACACACACACACGCACACACACAGTGTGGTCATTACTGCCCTCCAGACTGATTTTATCATCTCTATAAATCTTAGCCGGCTCAGACACGGCGTAATGAGGAAACCTGTGAGGTTGTCAACCTGTGATTCTCACCCCTGCCAGGAGCAGAGAAGACAAAGAGCGGTGTCGTGAGACAGAGAGAAAGGATGAGGGAGGGGGATAGGTAAATTAACAGTTTAAATGGAGAGTGCACTGGTTTAACCAGACAGTATACTTATTTACTGGTCTGAACAGTCATAAGATACTATAAAATATATAAGTTTTCAGACTGCTAAAACGCTTGCCAGTAGAATGACCTCTACATTCCTACAACATGAATATCTTCACAAAGGCAGAAAGACTCACAGCTCCACACCTGTAGTATCCAAACAATGCCTCCATTGCAAGACAATGTGAAACTATATCACAGCAGCATTGTCATGTTGCAGCCAATCACAACGGCCCTTACCTTACCTCACTGGACCTGAAGACATCTCCTAGATGATGACTATGAGGCCCTGGAGCACAGAGAACATATCTTTCCCTTTGCCGCACCAGGAATTAGTCCTGTTTTCCACGAACTGTGCGTCGTCGACGGCAGCTGGCTAGTAGAAGTGCTCGGTGTTTGGGGTAAAGGGAGGGGGGGTGTAACAAACCTCTTCGGAGAAAAGGACCTCGGATGACCTCATTTACATGGTCGTGGTGTGGTTGCCCGTGTGTGTGCGGAGGTGGAATGCC
This sequence comes from Typhlichthys subterraneus, assembly GCA_027564835.1. Classification (NCBI taxonomy): domain Eukaryota; kingdom Metazoa; phylum Chordata; class Actinopteri; order Percopsiformes; family Amblyopsidae; genus Typhlichthys; species Typhlichthys subterraneus. The sequence continues at coordinate 8,510 of JAODUH010069711.1, forward strand.
AACTTGTGCACACTCGCGTGTCTATGTGCAGATATGTGTGTTGTGTATTTATGTGTGTGTGTGTGCACGTGTGTTGTAATCTAGCCCGACCTCTCTGCGCCTGCCGTCGTTTCACCTCGAGAAAGAGAAAACTTGTGCTAGCTGCAAACCAAGCAACACACCGTCCCACAGCTGATACGTAGTATGGACTATGACCTTTGAGAATGCCTGATCTCTCTCTCTCTCTCTCCCTCCCTCTCTTCCTCTCTCTCTCATTAGCCTGACAGTTAGCCAGCTAGCCTGCCTGCCTCTAGTGTTTTCTTCATTTTGTTTTCGCCCACACGGTCTAATGCAATAGGAGAATCCCTCAGTGTCATTAACATGAGGCACGGCGTCGTAGGTGTGTCTGCTAGCTACAGAACCTGCGGTGAAATAGAGATATGTTGCGCATCGGAGCGAGATTGCATCGCCGCCGCTGCTGCACGTGTACGTACGTCCATGACAAAATCTCCCTCTGGTGAAAGAGGAGGATGTTTGACTACAGCTGTACTTCCCCGTGACACTCTAATGATGCCTGTTCCCTGCAGACTCCCTGGCTTATTTCACAGACATTTTCAATCGCCTTCCCTTCTGCCAAGAACTCTCGTTTTCACACGAGCACTTGCTGCGTGCCTCCACCGACAGAAAACTAAACGGGAAAAAAAGGCTGCCTTTCCCATTATCTGGCATAACGATAAGCTTTCCTTTATCCTCCTCTCCTCATTAGGCTCTGAATAACGCAGCAGAGACAGACAGACAGAGAGAGAGAGAGAGAGAGAGAGAGCAAGACATGTGATTGAATTCTACTGGAGGAATAAAAGCCCCTTGAGGCTGCCATTTTGAATGCGTGCCAGTTGAGCGGGCCGGATTCAGAGGTCCCGAGATAATGGAGCGAGGAAGAAAGAAAAGTTCTAAGGCCAGCTGGACCCACTGTAGGTACAGTGCCATGGGGCCAGTGTCATTGTTAGAGTCGCCATGGTAACAAGAGGTCGAGTGAGTGAGAGAGAGAGAGAGAGAGAGAGAGAGAGAGAGAGAGACAGAGAGAGAGAGAGAGAGAGAGAGACACACACACACATACACACACACTAGTCTTGATATCTCCATTCACACCAACATTGCTGACCTGGTCACACTGAATGCAGCCCAATTATTTCAATACAGCCGTGATCTCAGGAGGAGACAGAAAGGGGGAGGAGGTTGAGAGGAGGAGGAAAAATGAGTGAGGGATAGAGAGAGAAAATGGGGGGGTTCGGTGCGGGGGAGGAAGAAGAATGCGTTTGACAGTCAGGCGGCGAAGTCCGAGGGAGGTAAGAAGTTCACAAGCCTTTCAGATAAAAATGGCCGCCTATTGCTTGATGGATCACGGAGACACCAAGGAGGGTGTGCCCTTGGCTTTGGGGGCCTGTGTGTGTGTGTGTGTGCGTGTGGGTGTGTGTGTGTGCGTGCGTGTGCGTGTGCGTGTGCGCACGGGGGGTCGTATGTGAATCTGGTCCCCTAGGATAAACACATGTCATCTTGACGTGCAGTCCAGTGTTGTGATATATATATATATATATATATATATATATATATATATATCTCCATATATATAAATATAAATATTCACTGGATGTAGATCGTGTGTAGATTCATCTACCACATTAAAGAAGCTGGTAACGAGAGACGCTGTTATTCAAGGCCTACAATCACGTCCGGTGTAAATGAAAGCAGGCGTATCCTAAAGGAACGCCGGCAGGAGCCTCTAAACACAACCAGACGTGCGCTCTGCCATTCATCCAGGTTAACAGGAGACGGCAGATGGGAGGAGCGAGAATACGCTTTTTACATCACATTTGACACCGATATTGTGGCGCTTAGCGTTGGTCACAAACCACCTTTCTGCCATTGTCGACACGTCTTTTAAATAGCGATCGCCCCAGGCAGTGCACAACGACGCGTAGCGACGCATAGCAGCGCATTGCGACGCATAGCAGCGCATAGCGACGCATAGCGAAATGTGGTTCACAAAGTCTGTGAATCATGGCGTTCCCTAAGCAAGCCTCCTCTCTCTGACGGAGGAAATTTCAAAGAGGAGTGGGCAAATGGGAGTAGATGATGAAGTAGTGTGTGCGTGTGTGTGTGTGTGTGTGTGTGTGTGTGTGTAAACAGGCTGCAAGCAGGAGTTTCCTTTAAAATTTGCATACAGCAGTGTGTTCTACAGGCATGTTGCTGCCAGAACACTCTCTCTCTCTCTCTCTCCCTCTCTCCCTCTCTCCCCCTCCCCGTGGCCCAGGTCCCCAGCCGAGGAATAATAAACCTGTCAACAGGAGAAGTCCCGGGGGGGTCGCCGCGGACACCATGCTGTCGGCCGCAGGGCATGATGGGACATAATGGGAAAGGCCCCAGGCGGGTCGGTGGGTGGAGGAGGTGGAAAACCTCTGAGGTCGGGGGACAGCCTCTGACAGGTGAGCTGTCTGACAGTTCTAATATTATCACTGTGGTGACCACAACATGTTAATCATCAGGCTGATGGTGTAGGGTAAGTGTGCATTGCTGTAAGTGCAGCAGTGTTGCACTGCCAACTCAGAGTTCAATTGGATTTGTGGTATTATATAGCCTTAGCAAAGGTGGCCCCACATATGATAAGAATGTGGAAAAAACGTATGTTGATTCGTTTGTGAATGCGAAATAAACATTTGTGCGCAAACCGTTTTACGAGATGTTTAAATGTACACGTTAGGCCTATGAGCGATTCAGCCCTTTCCAGCACGAGACAAACAGGACGATGATGATGTCATTTTTTTTTTACATGAAATAAACCTCAATCAAACTTAAAATAATTATGTTTTGTTTGCAGAAATGTGCACAGATGATGCACAAACGAATGTGATAAGACAAACAGTGATATTAACATTAATAGGAGCCTTGAGGATGTCACACCATTGCAAATACCTCTAATGTTTATTTAATCTAAAACAATTTGTGCACAAATGTGCACAAACATATCAAAATCCTTTTATTCACATTCTTATCATATTGGGAGCCAACTTATGGAGGACATTATACCATTATTTCAACATTTGCTACACATCTGTAGAAGTATAAAAGTGACTTGACGTATTGAAATGTTATAGCCACATGCATGAAAAAGCCAAGGCATTGCTATGACTTCATTATACTGCATATTCACATGAAAAACTAATGTAGGCCTATTCAGTACCTCCAGCATATTGAAGTTACTACAATATACTTTAGGGACTATATTGTCTGCCCATTTCTACTTACACTGTGTGTATACGCACACATTAACCTATATTTCATGGATTTTATATCAAATTAAGTTGTTTTCAATTTATTTATTATACTCTATTATACTTCCTATCATTTTAGTTACTTATCAGTGATGTGGAATAATGAGACAGAGAGAGCGAGAGAGAGAGAGATGGGGGGGGGGGGTTAAAAGGCAGTGAGCTGTTTCCCTTAACACGTGCCCCCAAAACATCTGACTGACACCTCCACAAAGACTCCCACATGTTGATTGATAAAAGACCAGTTGGGGACTTCACTACATCCAAACAACACAGTCACACAGCAACCAGTCAGTCACCCACCACGTCAGCAAGTCACTCAACCATTCAGTCACCCAGTCAAGTAACCACCCAGTCACCCAGCAAGTCACCTAGTCACTCAACCATTCAGTCACCCAGTCAAGTAACCACCCAGTCAGTCACCCAGCAAGTCACCTAGTCACTCAACCATTCAGTCACCCAGTCAAGTAACCACCCAGTCAGTCAACCAGCAAGTCACCTAGTCACTCAACCATTCAGTCACCCAGTCAAGTAACCAGTCACCCACCCAGTCAGTCAAGTAACTAGTCAGTCACCCAGGCAGACACGGTGCTCGCAATTGAAACCACGCACAGCACAGAACTATAGCCAACAAGCGTGTGGACTTAATGGTTTTGAAAGTGTGGATAAGGATCCCCGCTAATGGTCTAGGGTCATTGCAGGAGGTCACAACACATTTTCTTTAAAAATATAGCGACAGAAATTTTTTTGTGCATATTTACAGTTTAAAAAATATATATGTCACAACACTTCTTAATAATGTGAACTACTTTCATAGCAAACAAATGTAATCGTAAAGTTTAGAACAACCTATCCCCCTCCTGCCCCACCAAACACACACACACACACCTTGGCACTGACCTGGACAGCATAAAAGTCAAGGAGCAGACCTCTCCCTCTCTCTCTCTCTCTCTCTCTCTCTCTCTCTCTCTCTCTCTCACTCTCTCTCATCTCGTCTCAGGGTCAACCCACGCCCACACTCTCAACGACGACGGGCTCCACTTTCACTGAGAGCTTCTTGAAGTTTGCATCCCGCCGCTATTTCTGAGGTACGCTGAGATGCGGGGGGGATGGGGGGGGTCGTCACCCGTGGAAGGGGTGGAGGCTGTTCATGAATGGAGGCGAGAGAAGAGTCTCCCTTCTTGTTCTTGTCGTTCCTCTCTCTTGTTCCGAGTGCTGCTGTTGTCGTTGTTGTTGTCGTTGTTGTTGTCGTTGTTGTTGATGTTTCTGAGTCCAGACAAGAAGAAGAAGTGTCCTCTTCAACGGCTATGTCTCCCCACTGCTGGAGTGGAGGGAAGAAACAAGACAGGAAAAGAAGAGCAAGACGTGAGAGAGAGAGAGAGAGAGAGAGAGGGCAGCAGAAGTGCTACCTCGCCCCTCTCCCGTTTTCAAATTTAGAGGCTGGACGGGGCATGCCCACAAGCGAGAGAGGAGAGACACATACTTTGTAATGAACACTCACTTCCTCTGCTGCGCCTGGCTCCCTTTCTCTCTCTCTCTCTCTCTTTCTTTCTCTCTCCCCTCCCTCTCTCCCTCTCTCCCTGCCCTGCAGCTCTCCGCTGAGCAGGAATCAGGAATGCTGCTCCAACCAAAGTCCACTCCTCACCGAGGAACACGCCTCTGCTTTGAACTAACAACCAATCCCGCTGAAACTGGAAGCGCGTCGGTCCGTCAGTCAGTCTGTCACTCAGTGAGTCAGTGAGCCAGACAGCTGATTGGGGAAACAGGAATAATGCGTATCCTATAGCACCCACTGTACAGTACCGACCAAGTACACTGAGAGTTTGCGTGAATCTTACTTTGTTTCCAAACCACGTACAGCATTTCCATGCGCACGTTAGCAGCTGTTTCTGAGAAAGCCCCACTTAAAATATATGCGCGTATGGAACTAGACCTAAATTGCTAACTTGACGTGTAAAGCAATCCAAACACAATCAAAGCGTAAACATTTCAATACAGGAATGTGCCCAAAAAAAAAACACAAACACACATAAAACAGCCAAGCTTTTACCAAGCTAGGCGAGATAAAACAGTAACACAATGTTACTCACATACAACCAAGTTACCGTCTGACCTAGACAGCTTCATTAGCCCTTATTAGACACGTGTGTCTCACACACACACACACAACAAAATGACACCCCTATGACAAAGCAGGCAACGCTTAACGACACGGTAGTTAACATATAGTTAAGCCTCTGTATTTGGTACAATGTGTTTCTATAGCTTGTCAGCATGCCTGACCCAGATTCTCTCCACTGCCTATCAGGATAATACGTAACAAAACCAGGCTGTGGAATGAGGACAAATAGAGAGAGAAAGTGAGCACCAGGGAGGGATAGAGAGAGAGAGAGAGGTGGAGAGAGAGAGGGAGAGAGAGAGAGTGATAGATAAAGAGAGAAAGAGAGACAGAGAGAGAATAGCAGGTTGTTAAAAGACTGTGAAAGAGAGACATTTTAAATGAGCGAGTGAAAGAGTGAGAGTGAGAGAGAGAGAGATAGAGAGAGATAGAGAGAGCCCACAAGAGAGAGGGAGCGAGAGAGTGAGGGAGAGAGTGAGAGAGTGAGAGAGAGAGAGAGAGAGGGAAGTGCGTAACAATACGTACACAAATGGCCCACAAGACTCCACCACTCGGCAGCTCAAAACAGGATGAATTCCCAATTCAAACCCCGAGGCGAACAGGAGGTGATGCTCTGCCCGCCGAGTCAAGGCAGCAGTGTAATCCCCGGGACATCCGCAGCACAGACTAATCCACCCCACCATCTACAGGGTGGAGACTGTTAGACAGGTGGAGCAATGGCGGGGGCAGGGTGTCACTTGCGGGGACCAGACCCACTGCAGACAGATCCCTAGAGGTCAGAGGTCATGGGAAACAGCGGGTCAGTTGCAAAGATAAAAGGTCAAAGCAACGTCTGGATAAGAGGGAGAAAGAGAGGCAAATGTAATTTCCCTCTAAGATAGTCAAAGCAAAGGGCCAGACTATTACTTGGATTTCACCCCCCAACCCAATATTCACTTGGTGAATAGAGTCTGGCTACGCTCCATTAGGAAGTGATTGCAGTTGTTTCCTCCTGCTGGGCGTAGACCTCTGGTTAATTCAGAAACTAGTGGACAGCGCTAAAGCAACTCTTGATCGCCTCATCTAGCTCTACCCACATTTAGAAACACGCTTGACTCTAACGTCATCTCACTAACCCACCCTGATTGGTCCGCCAGCAGGTGAAAACACTAAAGCAAACAGGGTTTCCAGCGAAAACTGATGTGAGAACAATAGTCGTGCGGAGCCAGGTTCCATAGAACCCACAACATAGTCTTTATTACAGGACAACAGAAAATAAGACATTGTGTCCAAAGGAGACAATGTGAGCACAAGGCTGCGGCTTCACACTCTCACCCTGGGTCTCATATGACCTATGACCCCAGCTATTGCCCATCTGGGTCTTCCCCTGGACTGGGGACCCCAGCCCTGAACAAAGCCCTGTCATTAGTTCCCCATCAGCCCCCCACCAACGGCACCATGACCTCCAGCAGCATAGCACCCCCGCAGGCCTTCTGGAGTCAAAGAGGCACCGGCCGGGTCTCCCTCAGACACACACACACACACACACAGAGAGAGACAACACACCGTTCATCAACCTTTAAGACCCCCACCCGCTCCTGTCCAAACACACAGAGTGTGAGTGCTATTGTTCCTCTCAGACACCGGGAGAAAGCAATATTGGTGGTGGTAATCACTGTTTGTTTCTCCTCCTCTAAGTCAATAAACAATAATGCCAGTGAGAGGACAACTACACATGTTTGAACCTTGTATGGAAAGTGAGCCATGTTTGACAAACCTGATGAAAATGCAGATGAAAATACTGTACAACAAAATGTGACCGATCAGCTATTTAGTTAATTTTTACGCCATTCAGTAATAAATAAATAGAATTTTCACTATGCACAGAAATTATTTACAATTAGCTAAAGGCTGTGTGACATAATTAACTATAATGCTAATAGTCAACAATAACTCATGGCAAGGCCCCAATTAACAATTTTGAAATATTGATGCGCACCTAAACAGTCAACATGGGGTACATCACCCTGTTAAAATGATTTGCTGTCATTGCACAACATGGAGGGTTGAGACATTTGGCATAGAATCAATATTGTGCAGATTAAATAATGACATTGATATAATGTTTTACTTTATGCTCAGCATCTGTAGGCCTACACAGTTATACTAGGCATATAGGCTAGATATGCTATTACTATAGGCTACCTTAAATGCATAGGACTGTTGCAACGTTATTCATTCTGAAGTAATTTACCTGCGTTTACGACTATTGCACCATCCTGAAAGTAATATCGGGTTTTCGATACTTTAATGTTGTGAAGCAACCTTCGTTATTGGGAAAGGGGAACAATGATTATTCACACGTCTTGAAAAAGACTGACTCACACAGGAACAACGAGCAAAGTCGACGGTTCTGAAGTTATAGCATGCCTTCAAACTGGGGAGGGCGTGGTTGAACAGGACAGTGTGGTACACCGTGGTAAAGGCAGTTTTACGTTTGATATTAAGACATTCAGATTTACCGCAACTTTGTGGTCGGTCCTCACATAACCAGCGCAAGTAAGGGAGCGTCGACAAAGTACATATTCAACGTATTTAAGACTGACTACATCACCTACCAACCTAAAACAGATGTTTAACTGTTCA
>JAODUH010069722.1:0-16557 GCA_027564835.1 Typhlichthys subterraneus
ATATATATATATATATATATAATGTATTTTATTTTGTATTAAACCTTTATTTAAAGGAAGGTTAGTGGTAATGTGTTAGTTGTTAGTAGTAATGTAGGTTGGTTCATCACATGGATTTCTTAACTAAGCACCGTAGACTGGGAAAATGGGGAGTTTTGGAATAACTAGTCCACTCCCATGGTTTTTAAAATGTTATATTGCTGTGGCCCTCAGGGCAAAAGAGAACAGGAACACCATGTGAGATATATCTGCGAGACAGATTATAACTGGTGTGACCTCACTGCTAATAGGGTTACACCCCCATGTTTTTATGTTTATAGCCAGGCGCACTCTCTCAGTAGGCCTGCATGGTGCGGACACATCTTGTGGCGAGACGGCACCACACACCTCAGTGCACAGCCAATAGCAATAGTGGTATTTACCCAGAATGCTGTGTGCACTGCAGCACTCCAGGTCAAATACAAATGATAAGATCTCATAGTGATGGCACAGTGATTGATGATGGAGATGGAACTAATTGACCAGCAAGCAATTACAACATGTACCTGTATACCTACAATGTGGATGTGGTAAAACTGGGTCTTATTCTAATTCAACCATGACCCTCATTCTGAATGAAATGGTTGAAAAGGTCACATCACATGATTGATCAATGATCACATTCATTTTTATTGTTACATCTTCAGATAAACATACAGCATATACAGGCTATATCATTAGTCATTCTTTTACAGTATTATTCCTTTCTCTTTCGGGACAGTTGTTCTGTATCCAGTATCCACACTAGATAAACCCAATTCTTTTTACTTCTTTGTGTTTGTGTATATAATTTAAAGTGTGCCTGCTATGTCTGATTATGTTTACTGTAGACACACATTACGAAATTAAGCTATTTCTCAATGTTTCAATGATATGTTAATTAAGAAATGCTTATCAGCTCTTTTAATATAGATTTTTAGATGCTGTAATTGGAGAAGTAGAGGCTTTATATATATGGTTTTGAGCATTACTGTAGGTCTTCATTTCTGACATGTTGTGTGCAAACATTTGTTAAAAAGACAAGATTTATCCATCATTTTGGTATTGGGTATGCTTGTATGTAAAGAAAATATAAGCATTTTAGAAATGCATTAATTGACTGCATGTTATGTGGAAACAACATTAATTGTGTATGGTGATAGATGTTGGGCCAATTGTGTTTAGAGTTTTGTGAATGTGACTACAGATTGGACAAACAGATTTTAGTGACAGGAAAAAACTGTAACTAATTGATGATTGTATATTACAGTAACATACCCTTGTGTACGTGAGAGAGAGAGAGAGAGAGAGAGAGAGAGAGAGAGAGAGAAAGAGAAAGATTTGCCATTTTTGCCGGCCACAACTGATTTTGCCGTCCTGTTCTCGTCCACTAACACGCAGCATTATTCATATATGTTATTGTCATATGTGGGCCTTCATATTTATGACACTGTGCGTGTGTGTGTGTGTGTGTGTGTGTATGTGCACGCGTGCATGTGCATTGGGATGGGGGCACAGTCATGTGTGTCAGTGCTGGTGTGTTTTACGTTAGGACCAGCAAGTGGAACAGGAATGTTGTGGAGGGGCTGTGGAGTTATTGTGGGAACTGAGAGGCCAGTAGGTGGGGACTGGGGGAGACACTGGGGAACAGTTGCAGTTACATGTGTGTTGGGGAAGGGGGGGGGGGGGGGAGGGGGTGTCACAGGGCAAGGGCCATTGCTACATCACATCCACAAACAAAGACCTTGTTTTCTCCATTCCAAAGATCAAACGAAAATGTCAACTTCACTTAACCCATGAATGAATGCAGTGAACGTTTGTGAGTGTCTCTGTGGGCTTTGCACATGCACGCTGCTCACTCTGCAATGAATTGAATGAAATGGGATGGGTGGAATTAACGGTTAAAGTTCTGCAGAAGCTGATCAATTTTTTAATTTTTCATTACTAATTTGTTTCCGTTAGTTTGTCAGCGTGGTGGCACATTCCATACAGGAGCGTGAACATATCATGTAACATTATTCAGTTGCTCTCAGTCTGCCAAACCTGTGATTAGAGGAAGTATCACATGTACTTTGAAAAGGTCAGGGCCAGGGCTTTTCTGTGCACCATGCTGTTTGTAATGATACAATTCCAATAGATTATCTCTTCTAAATCTTAGAGCTATTTCCAGGCATTTAATTATTCCAATCCAACACAATTTTATTACATTATCTGCTTATCTACTGCTTATCTAGCTTATATACATGTTATGAATATATTTTAACGCACTTTCCCATAACCTGTGTGTTTAAAAATATCTTAATTAATATTGACATTTCAATTTTCATGATCAATATCACAATATCACATTGTACCAATATCGTGCACCCCTATCACCAATTCAAACATGCTGGTGTCGTCAGACATGCAAGGAACCATCCAACCAACAGGAACAGTTAAGATTGAGTCACGCCCAGGAAAGCTTAAATGCTAGGAATCGTGGTTTGAACTAGCATCTTTTTGAAAAGTTGCCGGTGTTCTACCAACTGCATCCTTGCAACTAGTAGACTTCCAGTTGAATCAGTCTGCTTTTAATCAAATTGTTAGTGAAATAACTATGAATATGGGTTTCACTCTACAATCATGTGCAAACATTTGCAAAGGTTATAATTATATTCTGAAAAATATAGGATACTTATTAAATTATAATGTATACAATTGAAATGAACTGTGTGCAACAATTGACCACATCCAGTTCAGAGGATGAAGGTGTTTCCCCACCAATACTCATGTCTTGCTGAATTTGACATGCCCACAGAAGCCCCAAAAATCACATTTGCACATCTCAGTATGATTTCAATCAAGTCATGGATCTAAATCTCTCAGTGAAATGATGGGAACATATATTATGGTAAAAGGCGTTCGACACTGAGTCTAGCTGAAAGCAATTTACAGATGCAGGTCAGACAAGGTCATCTCAGCAGTTTTTGCAAACTAATATTAATATATGCGTACAGTATAAAGGAAACTTACTGAGATGACCTTGTACAACTTCTAGCATGGTTGTGCGACGCAGTGAATTAATAATGTCCACATTATGGTATAATATAGAAAAGAACAATTTATTCCAGACTAACAGTGCAGTCTGTGCAAAGTCTATTTAAAAGCTTACAGTATACTATTGAGATGTAAAGGTATGCAAGAGGATCCATTTTGGCCTTGGTAGATTCTACTGTGTTCTAATGTGTCGTACATTTATCAAATATTATTATATAACAGCTCTTTACCTAAATCTTTTAAAATGTAACGTTTGTAAGACATTCTGGAGAAAGCCTTGATATTGCATTGTTATCTGATTGTAATCAAACAAGAACACATCTCCCTGCAATGCCTTAGGGTGCTCTCTCAGTTGCTCATTGTTGTTGTGTGCGGGCTGCACCTCTTTTATTCCTAATTATTGGAGCCAGGGTTGAAGTAGAAGTCCCTGATCATTTTTTCATCACCCACAGAGAACAGTAAGCTATAGTGGACTGCGAGGAGATATTAGCTACACTGTGGCGGACAGTGGCCCTGCTGGAGACTAATTTATTATAAATTACAATTGAATTATACTTGTTTTTATTTAGCTATATACAGTATGTACTGTACACATGCTTGTATAAGCATGGGTGTGTCAGCTCTGATTTGAAAGAGCATCTTGATCTGCTCCCAAGTCTATGCTAAATTAGGATGCAGATTATTTAAAGAGGCCCTGGTTTGAATTTGACCTGGGTATTTTTGTCCAGGGGATATGTTAATGTGTATGGTAAGATGCATGTGCCTAGTAGTCACGCTGTCAAAGAAGCACTCTTACGTTTACTAGGAAAATGAAGTCTTGAACTTAATATTCATAGGTGTCATTCATTCTCAATTTGCTCTGCTGTATATTTAATTCCACTAAATTGTATACTAAATGCCTTTTTATTCGATTCTTATTTATAATTGTTTGTTGTGTCTAGCATGCTATAAGTACTGGTTGTCTTAGCAACCAAGGCTTGGACCATTTTTTGTCATGGATGAAGTATAGGTTAAGCACCAAGTGGGTTACCAGTCTGTTGCTTATGGCATTTGTATACTGATGGAGTTAAAAGTCACTCAGTATTTAGAACCTTAGAGCAAGCGATGCAGTCAAAGACAGATATAGCCTTGAATTCCTAGAAAATGTCAAATAGCATCACAAAAAGAGCTGCAATGTTTGCTTTGGACAATCATGGTTATTTGCACCAGAAATGAGTTCTATGGAACTCTAAGAGGTATACATTATAGTGTTGATATATAGGCTCGACAATGCTTGTTTTGCTCTTTTCCTGTGCTAGGCTATATGTTGACAGTGGAAAAGTTGGAATAAATCTGCTAGCAAAGCTTTTGCAAATGTAATTTTTGTATGTTCTGTAATATCATTGACGGGTAAGGGAAGTGTTGTTTGTGGTTGGCAGGGCCATACACATGTGTGATGTGTTTGTGGGTGGTTGTGTATGTGTGTGTGTGTGTGTTTGTGTGTGTGTGTGTGCTGCAGGTCCTCTCCCATTGGAAGCATTTGTTTGGTAAACCGACATGCGATCACATTCCTTCCATTCCACACTTCTGGCCAGTAGGTCACATGACATGGGAGAGAGAGGGTCAGTGTGGGGGAGGGGGTGGAGGCCCTGCATGAGGGATGAGGAAGGCCTTGTAGAACAAAGGGACATTTTCAACTCTGTCCAGCCAGCCTATAGCACTTATAAAATGGTGTGTTGGTACCACAGGGGAACCCTCAGGGCCTTCAAGGTATTCAGCGAATACCCCAAATAAAATATAGTTAGCCTAATAAATACTATATTCATAATACTATTATATTATATATATAATTGATCTGATTTGAAAACTAAACTATAAAACAACAAAATTTAAAAACAAGAACATTATCTTAAATATATGAATAATACATCTAAAAAGTATATAGTCGGTGTCGGTAACAGACGATTTTGCAGACTGATATCAGCACTCGGTATTGGCCAAAATAAATCCAGATCGGTCCATCCCGAGGAGTATTGGTTTCATCATCAACGTCTTTACTCATTTGATGCCTTAATACAAGTTAAGACGTGTAATATTAAAACTGTCAAATGATACAGTAATCACATACTGATATAATCTACAGATTGATAATGAGATTAATCATTAACTATAGCCTTCCTTTCCCTCTTCAAAGAAAAATGCATCCCTGCCCAAACATAATGTACTGTTCTATATACTTCTATCTGCACTATGTACTTCTACTATCTAAATATTTCCTGTCATGTAGCTACTACATTGTCTAAATTCTTGTGACTCCTATAGAGAGATAAAGAAAGAGAAAAAACCCTGTCTGTATTCCTGTAATTTGACCAGATGTAATCTTCTCTTACATGTAACTCAAAAGATCTCAGGACATCTCTCTGACATCTGTGATGGACAGGGGCATTATTTAGTAGCCTAGTGTGTGCATACTGTAATATGTGTTATGTGAAACCTATTCAGTGTACACAATGTAAATGGGTGCATTTATATAGCGCTTTTATCCAAATGGCTTTACAGTATTTTGCCTGACATTCACCCAGTCACACACATCGATGGTGATTGCTGCCATGCAAGGTGCAACCCACCACCGGGAGCAGTTAGGGGTTAGGCATCTTGCTCAAGGATGCTTACAGGTAGGTCAACACCAGGGTTTGAACCCATGACCTTCCGGCTGGAAGCCCAACCACTAGACCATCCTAGTCTTTCCTCAATGACACATAGAACTAGCATTCATCAACCTGACCTCTTGTGTCATGTGCCCATCCCAGCACATCCACACTCACTGATGAGTGCATGTCTTCAAAAGGAAGATTGAGAGGAATTGCAGTAATGTTACTGTGCAAACACCCTTTTCTGCTTTTAACCTGTACACAGTGCAGCCGGCAATTGCAGACAATAAGCATATACTGTATGTGTGTTAAAGTTACACTTTTAACACACAAACCTCAACCCTGTCCAACACTTACTGGTGTCATTTCCACAGTGCATTGGTGTTAGGGAAAAAAACAAAAACATAAGCGCTTTTTGACACTTTGAGCTTTCAAGGGCGAGGTTGAATGATGGAACAATATTGGGGTGGGGGGGGCATCGTTGTTTATTTGACTCTGTGCCCGCTTGTTGTTGCATGTCACATAGACTTGGGCGATAATATAATAGCAAAGACAATATGTACCGCATTATTTGTAAAAGAAGCTTTCATTTAGTAACACACGGGTGAGTTCAGTGATTCTGTTTGCATTCTCTAGCTTTGTTGTCCCACGGATGTGGACCTGTTGCATGATGTGTAGCCATGCGAAGGCCCCTAACCCCATGCTGCTCAGGGGCCCTGTGTACAACACACAGGAATAGAGCTTTGTGATTGGAGGAAATGAGAGCAGGGATACATTAGAACTGTACACAGAACAGCAGGCATTAGGGACTAGAGAGGGGACTTCCCGACCCCTGTCTCTCTCTCTCTCTCTCTCTCTCTCTCTCTCTCTCTCTCTCTCTCTCTCTCTCTCTCGTGCACGGGCGCTCTCTCTTTCTATCACTCTCTCCTTTGCACTCTCTTATACACAAACACGAACAAACAGTATTTACCTCCTTCACAGTGCATTTGCATTTTGAGACTTTATGGTTCAATTCACACATTTCACCTTTGAGAAAAGGTGTACAGATGTTGGTACGGATAAAGACAAAAAGTATTCATTGCAGTCTTTGGCTCTTTTATTAAGGCCTATTTGGCACTCATTTTATTTTGTCAGAATGTCGGCACAGCATTTACTTTTGTCACAGCTGCTGCATGTATACTTTCTTTCTTCTCATGCAAAGAATGTGCACACATTGATGTGTGTGTGTGACTTGTGATTTGTTGGCCGGAAGTGTAACCCATGCATGTCTTCTAAATGTTCTACAGCGCGTTCTGTGTTCTGTGTACGATATATCCTACATGCTTGTTCTCTGGTGGGCCTTTGCCGAATACTAATGTCAGTAATGTGTGTATACGACTACATTCAAGTCGCGCTCCAGACTCCAATGTCAGGCGATATGTGTGGAAGCAATTAGTCTCTCTGATTTATGACAGATGAATCAGCTTTCTGACAAAGTGAGATTGCCGTGGGTGGGCGGGTGGTTGATTGCGAGGTGTGTGTGTGTGTGTGTGTGTGTGTGTGTGTGTGTGGGTGGGTGGGTGGGGCGATTGACTGAACATCGTGTTGGTTGGATGACAGGGTGTGAGAATAAGATACTGTAGAGCTAGAACTCACAGCTGGAACCATTAGCTCCCAGTACAGCAGCTGTTCATGTTGGTGATGCATTACATGATCTGAGCACTACAGAAACATGCTCGGTCTATGCAGAACTTTTTGACCAATAAAAGCGTAGACATTTTTTTCTTCTTTTTTTTTAACCCCTTCCTGAACAAAACATTACTTATTAGGTTACATGGCAAAACATATTTTGGAGAAAATATGGAGTAGGGCCTCAAAGTGTGTGTGTGTGTGTGTGTGCGCGCGCATGTGCGTGTGTGTGTTAACATTTGACAGTGTGCATCCAAAAGCACACAGACTCTAGCCAACCCATGTGGATGTGTGTTTGTGTGACAGCGCTCACCATGCATAACCACAGACAACAAAAAAAAGATTAGGTTAAATGTTTAGACAATTGGGAGCTATGTTTTGCGGTGCGGTTTAGTGTCACTGTGCTAGCAGTTCCAACTTCACAATGTAACAAGAGAGTCCCTCCAGGCCTTAGAGCTCACTATATTTCTATTAACATGACCCTATGCGGTATATCAAATAATCCAAATGCTAAACAAGTTTTGGGAACCACTTGTAATAACATTATAGATTTTAGAAAACATATATCTTCTTGAAGAATTATGGATTTTGAAGTTTAGTCAAACCCTTGACTGAGTGGTATTTCCTGTACCTCAATAAACATCCACACACACTGAATGGATAATTACAGACTATGGTTGGAGTATTTAAAGCTGAAATCTCTCAATAATCAGTGATTTGTTTTGTTGTTCAAAACCATTATTTAATTCTAAGCGTGATACACAATGAGTACAATACAATACAGACTGACTCATGTACCTTACAGGCTGCTGAAATTATAGAAACACACACACTCAAGTCAGAGTTAATTCATTCATGTTTTTGAAAACCACAATTAGTGGAGATTATCAAAAGCAGCATGCTTCATTTGTATAACATTTGAATTTAAAACAAGGTCAAATGTCAAAAAGTAGATATTTGACAAAGACATTAACAGGAGACACATCAGAAGCATGCTTTTGAGAAACAATAGAAGCAATGAGGTTGAACAGAAACCTCAGAAATTGTTCATTAACAACAACCAAATGTAACATTTCTACCAGAACACTGGTGTGTAGACTTTTAATAATGACACGAAAAGGCAATGCAGTGGGTGGTTTTATAAATGTTCAGTGTCATACCAACAGCCCTTACTGTTTGTGTATACCTTTTCACAGGAATTCCATTCATTTCCTACGGCGTGATGCGTAGTACTTGCGACATTGCGTTGCGTTTGCAGTACTGTCAGGTGAAGGCTATAAGCACACATTGAAATCCAAATGCATGCAAAATGCTTGTTTGAACCCGGCTGTGCCTAAAATAAACCACATATTGGTGAAAATTGTACTCGCACTGAATTAACAACCCAGAAAACATAAACAAGGAAGTTGCGGGACTATTACTGACAGCTGAAGAGTGAACAACATCACTGACATCAAAATCTAGTGGCCTAGTCGTTGCATTATCAAATGCAGGCCTTTTGCTAATTAAAAATTAAATTAAGAGGCTATGAATGAGTCATATGAAACATTAACAGGTGAGCAACACGACACATATCCATCCAGTTGCCGTGATTTAAGGTATCGTGTTGAAATGCAAACAGTAAACAGTTTACTGCTGAAAAAAGAAATGTGCTGACGGCATCGGGAACTTTGGTCTCTTTGTCC
Organism: Typhlichthys subterraneus; assembly: GCA_027564835.1. Lineage (NCBI taxonomy): Eukaryota > Metazoa > Chordata > Actinopteri > Percopsiformes > Amblyopsidae > Typhlichthys > Typhlichthys subterraneus. The sequence continues at coordinate 9,038 of JAODUH010069722.1, forward strand.
AATATATTTTCCACACCTCTGTCGGTTCTCTTATTGTTCTCTGACTGCTCTCGAGTGGGCTCTCGGGGTCCCACAACCCAGCCCCGACCCTGTTCTCTCCCGTTTAGCTCTTGTCTCAGTATCATTGTCTACGTGTCAGGATCCCTCTTGACCAGATCTATAACTCTCTCATTCTCATTATTATTTCACTTTCTTTCCCTTTGTCTTTTGTATCACTCATCATCATTAATTCCCTAATTTCCCTCTCTCTCTCTCTCTCTCTCTCTCTCTCTCTCTCTCTCCCTCGACCAAACCGTGGTGCTCCCTCGACGCCCACTAAGCGGTGAGGCACTTGGCATTGTGCCACCGCGGTGCATTCAGCCCAGTAAGTGGAGCCTGCCTCTCCCACCCTCCAAGCACCTGATGGTCATGTAAAATGGCAAAATTAGCACTTATGAGCCCCCCACTTAAATCCATTGTGGTCTCCTGAGAGCCAAGGCTGTGATGTGTGCTGTATGTGTACATTAATGATACATGTAATATAGTGCAAAGAGTGTCAATCAAACGCAGTCTACCGTCAAACACGAACAATGCCATTGAATTACTATTTTAAACTATTGGCACTATATAGGCTACCTTGTTGCCCCATGTTATATACTTTTTTTTTGCCAAACTCTAGAGCTCTTGATGATTAGGTTGCAGTACTATATACAGCTTAACCCTTTAAATTTCTATTATTTCAAATATTATCGCAGGTGGTGGTCTGACATATCCGTTGAGTGTACCTGATATTACGATCGTATCTTGAATTCTTTTATATCAATCAAATTGTAAGGTGTATAGCTTTCTAACGGTATATAGCATAAAGAACAACTTTTAAGTTAAACATGTCAACAACACAACTTCCCCAACCAAGATGGTGAACGGCCCGCGGGCGGGCTGTCGGAGTTTGAAATATATAAGAGCTGAAGTATATAAGAAATAACAGTTATACACTATGGCATATACTGTATGTTGCTGGTGCAGACTAACATGGGTTTTCAGGGGAGAAACTCATTTCAATATCAGAGTATGAATAGTACAGTCTCAGTATACTATATGTGAGATACTGTAATACAGGAGTATATATGCCGGCAGTGGAGCAGTTAAGCTATTACAGTCAATATACATTGGAGCAGCTACATCTAACCAATTGATGACCACGATTTGGCTTTGGCTTTTCAAAATGCCACACAGCTCTGTTTATGTTGTATGCAAGTAATGTTCTGTTTATTTCTAATAGGGATTACAATTGTCCTGCCATCATTCTGTTTTACGATGGGATGCTTATCACACTTCTACATAAATACTTTCATATCTGACACGATCCCTTACCCCAGCCAAGTGAAACCTCTGGCACTAAGTTGGGAAAAGCCTGTTACCATTTTAACGACTAAATGAGACATGATTACTTTTAAATTGGGTAAAGTGTGTGTGTGTGTGTGTGTGTGTGCATACAGTATGTGCAAAGGGATATGGTTTTTGTGTGTCACTCTGACATGTTTGTACAATATTCATCTAGAGCCATTAGCATAGCTGTCAACCCTCCAGTTTTTCCCGGGATTCTCCCGTATTTTACCCTACCTACCCACTGTCCTCCCGTTTGAAATTGTTCCCGTAAATCAGTTTTTTTTTTACTTAACTTCTTGTATAGCCTACAGTATATTAAAGGCTGTCAACGGTTGTTGGCATAAACGCCGGGCCTATGATGTGTTTTCTACATTCGCATTGGTAAAGCAGGGTCCACCTGGGGTCAGTAGAGAGCATTAGCTGTAACACATGTGTCAATACTCTGAACACAACAAATACGCTTTATGCTAATAAATACGAGATGACGTCATCGATATGCAAATTAATGCATGACGAGAACTGGTGACGTCTAGAAACTTTTGGAGCTATATCTCTAATAAAACATGCATTTATGGCTAGTACTGCTTGATATACTTTTATTGGAAATGAGTTGTCATGTGATTTAGTGACGCAAGGACAGATAATTGCGCTGAAAAATGTCCCTTATTTTCAAATCACAATGGTGAAAGGTATGCATTAGGCAATATCTTTGTCATAAAATGAATCACTTGACATAAATATAAAATAAATACATTGCATTGATAATGCTTGTAACGTTGTGTGAACTCACTATAAGAGGAACATTCAAGTAGTTTCAAAGCAGAATGGGCTTCCACGATCCATAAGAACGCTGGATTGCCATGTTTAGTGTGTCTTTCAGGGAAAAACGCTTCTTCTTTTAAAAGGGTTGTGCATTTGTACGTGTGTGTGTGTGTGTTAAGGCATGACGTGGGTGGCAGGTTCACCATGCAGTCTTTCAGCACATTACCCGGCTCTTCATCAGGAAGTGGCACAGTGTCGACAGGCCTCATTTAATCAAGGGTAAAAACTCCATTTCCCATTAAGTTAATTAATCCAGAGATTAGCTGAATGAAACCTGTCCAAGCAACACTGTGCTTGTGTGTGTATGTGTGCGTGCACATGTGCATTTGTGTGTGTGTGTGTGTGTATGCGTGTGTGTGCTTGTGTGTGTGTGTGTGTGTCTCTATTTGCTAGCAATGTTTCTAAGCACATATAAAGGTTTGATTCTTCTAACACCTCAGCAACACTGATTCAGTTCATCAGCCTCCAACCCTTCACTTATTGTGTGCGTTTCAGTCTCTTGCCTTGATTGAATTAATGAAATACAGAAAGTGCAGGACACCTAATCAGTGATCCCTTCAGCAGAAAGCACAGGTTGAGCCTATTGGCAAACATATACATTAACACAGAAGGTATGAAAGCTTGGGCATTCAAAGAAATGCACTGAAAGAAATGGGAGTTCTCACATTATCAGGTGTACTTTTATCAATGTAATGACACATGCTTTTGCATTGCACGCAGATTGTATGGCTTATTTTGTTATAACAAATACTGTTATACACACAGTGATTGACCATTAGGCTACTGACCTTTGGCTTTTATCTCACACAAGGTAAGGTCTGTTGTGTCAGTCACAATTAGGACTTTAATGCTGAGAATATTTTAATGCTATAAGGCTGTACATTCTGCATATACAGTAAACCCGTAATATAGGTTATTATTGAGGAAATTGCGGCAAAATAATTTTAGGTCTTTTAAAGCTTCTTTCTGGAGTCCTTCTCCACAGCCCTGGCTCCGTAATAAGAACACAAACAAAGTGGTGCAGACTACACAAAACAGCAATATCATAGCCTTCACAATGTGTATCCAATGTGTGGGGTGAAGCTTCTAAGGGAGCACCCTATGGCTTTGAAAGGAGAGGTGTTTTTGTTTTAATTTGAGTAGCAAGCTTTCTGGAGAATTTCTTATGCCTTTTAACATAATGATCTAAAAAAAAGAGCTCAACCAAAGTACAAAACAAATATGTTATTTGGGTTTCTGTGTTGAACTATTGCAGTATAACCAGAGAGACTGGGATACTAGAGAGGGTACATGGAAGGCACTTCCACATTAGATTAGATTTGATTACATTTTTTTAGGGGGATAAGAGAGGAAAGGGGATTTTTCACGTCCCAGCAATCCGTGCAAGTCAATGGGGTCCACTGATTTCCCCATACTATTGCCCAATATTTCTCCCATGGGTTTTTCTAGTATATCACATGAATTCCTGAGTACTTATGATCAATCTGAGTCCACTGTTTTAGGGTAAGTGTACTTTGTTTCAGGCTGTAACGTAGGGTACAGCGGTAGGTAGATTTAGCTGTCTGGGCGCTAAATCTCCCTTCAGCCGTTGGTGACCTGCCCACTTAAGAGACAGAAAGCGTGCCATTTTTGTTCCCATTGAAATGCATGACTCCATCTTGTTATTATCCCAGTGTCTTGGTCACCTTTGGTATAACACTCACCTTGTCCGCCCCCGCCACCCCCTACCCCCCTTTTCCATAGAAAAGGCTGTTTCCGTGGAGCTGAGCTGCGGGGCCGGGCCTGCCCTTGTGGTTCTGGAGCCGCAGTCCCCAGTGCTGCTGGACTGCAACCTGGGGGCCAGTGAACCCCCCTACAATGTCACCTGGCTGCGTGACGGCCACCCCTTGCCCCTGGATGAGAGTGAATTACTGCAGCCTCTGCCCAACGGATCTCTGCTCCTGCTGCCCACCTCCCGGGACGGCCTCCGGAATGACCCCCGTGGAGCGGAGGGGGGCTACAGCTGCATCAGCGCTAGCGCCCATGGGGCTCTGACCAGCCGGACCATCACGGTTCTCTTGGCAAGTATGTAGGTGCCATAGCCTGGCTCTGCCCAACCATTGCTCTCATCTTATTTTTTGCTGAGATTAGGTCTGTCAAGATTATTAATTTTTGTTGGCCGATTAATTGTCTAAGAAATAATCGCGATAAACAATATTATTGTAAATTTAAGGGCAGACAAGAAAAAACGAGTGGAATATATAGGTCTAATCCAAGGAGTCGACTTGGGAAGCAGGGAGAAGTTTAACTGAAACGGGAAACATTTTATATTCAAAACAAGCATCCAACACACTGTTGTGGTAAAGGTTGGTTGTGAATTACGTATTGATGTTCCCTACACCAACGGCGATGATTATGTCCAGACGGAGCAGTAACTTAATCCAGTATTTTAGGATGAAAGTGACACAGTTCATATGTTTGGGAGTTCGTAGACTATGTGGGTAAGTAGTAGCCTTCTAAAGCTAAATAAAAATGGTTATCATTAAGAAATAGCTAAATGTCAATTTACTATAGTCATTTCAGGTTTGCAGCGACATATTCCATATTTTCTGTAGACCGGTAGATATTTTAACCAGCAGCAAAATTATAGAGATGAGTTCAGAATTTATGAATGTTCGTGGCGAACAAGTTTGCTTTGACCGTGAATGTTGAACTTTTTGTGTAAACATTCCAAACATATTAGATTTAAACTCATACTTCGTCCAGCGTCAATGTGTGTTCGTTGAGAACTACCTCCTCAAACAGTTTGCTGCGAACTCAAGCAAACGGAAAAATGTTTGCAAACTCTAAAAGCACCTCTGTTCCACTATTGTCATGTGACATTAATTATTCGTTGTGATTGGTTACACCAGCTTCATTGCTTGGCAAAGTAGGTAGGCTACAAACCTTGAAGTGAATAAAACAAATGGAATACAATACAATACAAACAATACAATACAATACAATACAAATGCCATATTTTTGCATTTATTCTTCTAAATGTAATTAGCTGAAATTATGCAGTCGTCAGGAAAAACACCTTTACCTAAACAATACAATACCAATTGGCCTTGAAGAACACGTATCAGCTGTCGCTGTCTGCTCTGTGTGTGTGTGTGTGTGTGAGCGAGAGAGAGAGAGAGAGAGAGAGAGAGAGAGAGACGAGCACAGAAGAGAAAAGCACAGAAGCAGCGCAGTACACTCAGGATGAGATGATATTGAAGTCAAGTGTGTTTCTAAGTAGTGGTAGAACTAGATGAGGCGATCAAAACTGTTGGTTAAACACTGTACAATAGTTTAAAACTTAACCAGAGGTCTACGCCCAGTATGGAGGCAACAACTGTTAACTCTTCCCAACAGAGTGTTGTCAGACCTTAATCACTTTGTGAGTTGTATGTCTGTCAGCAGTCTAGGGTCAACCACCATCCCTCAGCAGTGTCGTGAAGGGGGTGTACGTTTGGGTTATGCTTCTTGGTTTTGGGGGGGTGAATCATGGAATATCAGGGATTTAGTTTGTAGTGCGTTTCATTTTAGTTGTCAGTCATTTAAATGTTACTGGACGTCGTATTTCATATTGAGATGTCTCAACAAATCTTTAAATTATTGGTCTGAATTTTTTCATGAGTAGTACCTACGAAATATCATGAAAGTTGTTTTCAGTTTGTTTATTGTTGCTATGCTGGCTGTGCCTTTCAGACAGAGTTCTGATGGCCTGTTTTTCCATTAAATATAGGTCAAGGAATTTCAGATTGTTAGTCGGTGAATGTCGGGGAGTTTGACATATGACTTAAAATGTGAACCTGGAATGTTCATTATGGGACCACTTACTTGACTAAATACTTGTTTCTTACTTGTTTCTTACTTGTTTCTAAATACTTGTTTTCATGCATATGGGAAATTCCACTCCAGAATCTTGCAGCTGCCTAATTTTTATTTGTTACTGTTGTGAAAACATAACCTATAACATTTTCTGTACCTGTATTGAAAGGCTGCTTTTGAGCAACGCCACATCCCTGTTAATAAAATGGTGCCGTGATTAGAGCCAAGTACAAACTGAGTTCATACAGTACAGAGGGTTCGTTGAAATATGCGAACACTCACAGGCTTTAATATGTTAGAGTGCTCAACTCCCGAGTTACCCAAAATGCCAAGCGAGGACAACAAAGCAGACACTCCCATAATGCAAAGGACATTGGTTTGACCCTAGCCACAGTCTGTGTTTGCTGTCAAGTCAAACATGACACCAACCAATTGCGTTGTGACCTGCATTCCACCTCTCTGCGGAAGAAACCTAGCTAATGGCTTATATGTTAATGCTAACGCACGACAACTCCCTCTGTCAGACCCTCTTTGTGTCTCTCTCTCTCGCTCTCTCTCTCTCTCACACGCACACACACACACCTACACACACCTACACGCACACAACACATTCCTCGAGAAGATTTCCTCGCATGGCTGGAGATGAAGTCGGTTCTCCTGCGGCTCACACAGGAGACTTATTGTCTGGCGGAGCGCTGGCTAGCATCCTGAGAACAAGTACTCTATTAAGCAGCACCCCAAACACACAGAGGACACACAGAGAGGGGCATGAAACTGCATGGGGGTGGGGAGCCAAGTGCGGGGAGATAAGGCGATAGAGAAGGGAGAAGATGAGACCGGCTCTTACAGTAAGAAAGCCCTCCTTCTCTTGCTATAAGTGGCAGTCTTTATCCAGCCATTAGCTTTGCGTAAAATGATACGCTATGCTTGGCGAACCCTTTCTCTTGTCATCTGTCACATGACTATTTATGAGGTACGGCTTGTTACGGGGACATGGGGGACAATGAAGGAGATGGGGGGGCGAGGCGATTGTGATGGTAAGAGAAGCCTTGTTCCTTCAGCGTGCACGCGCATGTGTGTGTGTGTGTGCGTGCGTGTGCGTGAGGCAGACAGACAGTGAGCAATAACATTCTGCTTTAAATTCAGTGGAGAGGTCATTGCAAGTTATAGAGTTATAGAGTGGGTCGAGAGAGAGAGAGAGAGGGAGAGAGAGAGAGGGAGAGAGACCTTGATGCTGAATGTTTTGGTGAATACATTTAGATGTGTTTAAATATAAGTAGAAAAATAAACATAGCTCTTGAGTGCAGAGGTCTATAATTGGTTTACCTGGCAAGATGCCAGCAGATTTAGCACACTAAAAACACATATTGTAACTAGGGTTGCAAGCAACACTGGGCGGGCCCTCGCGCCGTGACACACGTCGGGGCGTGGCTCGAACTCGGATATGAATCATTATGCGTGTTGAGTGAGACGATTCTGTAGAAAATGTGGGC
>JAODUH010069743.1:0-16555 GCA_027564835.1 Typhlichthys subterraneus
TTAAATGAACTTTTATCAAATTATGATCATGATTTATGATCATGATTTATGTTAGGCCAGCAGAGAAGGCCTTGCTGCCCCGACGGCCCACCACTGGTATTAATACTGACTTCAATGACTACATTTAAACGAGTCATTGAGTAGGAGTCAAATAATCAAGTAGTCAAAGAATCAAGCAAAATCAGTTGCAGGTGTATATTTCAAACAATCTTCACTAGAGTTACAAAGTTTCTGTTTCTTCCTTCATTGTCTTATTTTTCCTAATTAATTTCAAGTCCTGTTTGTGGCTGTGCTCTACTGTATGTTCAGAGGTTCCAGCCTAAAGACATGGATCAGTGTGGTATGGCTCTGCGTCTTGGCCTGCTCGTATTTACAAAACACTGAAGTTACCCAGAGGTGGACTTTTGACAGATAAAGAGTTCAATGTTCTGCTTGGCTACGATACTGACATACACTAACTTCATCATTGTGTATACAACACTTAACTTTCCAATAAACATCCCTCATGTTATGGTGATATTATGCAAAAGTGGTTATTTAACTTTTTTCGCTTTTCATCTGAAAGGGCAAATTGCCCTGTCTTCCTTTCCACAGATTGTAAACAAGCAAACAATGTTGTCCTCACAATGTGTTGGCAATGATCCTTCAGTGATTTCTGATATAAAACAAAACACATACATCACTGAATATAGAGAACAGTGCTGTGGACCCAAAATAACTAACCCGAGGGCCTGCCAAATAGACTGTTTAGTTAAAGTAAACCGAGATGTCTGTATGATTCTTCAGGTTAGTTTTAAACAGTATTTTATTTCCACTAGAGGTGAAAGTGATAAATGATACTGTAGAGGTGGGATTTAATATAAAATATGAGATCTTGCGCAATGCATTGTTCACTACTGTAATTGTAATGGCCATATTTCATTTTAGGCTAAGTTATTATAATATTAGAAATTATTAAAATATTCTTTCAAAAGAAGCTTTCAAGACACATACAGGACTCATCCTTTATTAGTGAGCTAATACAGTACCGGTAAAGAAAAGTAGTGCCACGGATAGGATTTATGAAATTCTCTTTGTTGAATCCAGCAAAAGAGAACTGTGCCAGGTGAGTACAAAGAGTTCAGGATCTCAGTAATTCATAAATCCTATTTATTCCACAGAAATCCACCCCCCTCCAAAAATAAAATAATGAAAATGTGCATTTACTCATCCATATATGCCTGCATGACAAGCTTTCATCCAAATTTAGATATAACCGAGGGCACAAATAGGAAAGAAACTGTGCTATTTACCTATGAATTAGATGAATGGAGTACTTTATAACCAGCTCTTGCTTATTTGGACATATGGAAAGGACGAGTGTGGAATGACTCATCAGCCTAATGCACGCGGTGACATCCACCAAACAACCTGTGGCTGTCTGTAGTGGCTACAGCAGGTGGTCAACTGGAAAAGGTCCCAAGTCTTCCTTGAACTTTTTCTTGTAGCTACAAGTATCTGCCTTCACAAGTTCAGGAGCGCATACTTTGGCAGTTTAGTGAAGAAAACTTAATATAGCTGCATTTTCACAGTAACCAGGTGGCTGGTTTACTTCAAGCGCAATTTTATGTGAATGATGTGAGTTAATGTACTTGGGTTTAACAGACATCTTACTGTGTTAACCTGGCCTATTTAGAAACACTACTTGAACAGCGGATTATATTATAAATTACTGTGAGAAACCAGATTGGGACAAAAAGTTGTTAGACCTCTTTCTGACATTTTGCATGTTTACTATGTTGTTCGGTTGTACAGTGTCAAAACTCAAAAGGTAAAACGAAATGACTGAGAAATTAATTTGTGATTCAGTAAACCTTTTTGAATTGTAGTCTTATTGAGCTTAAAATACAGACTTCCATTACGTCTCTCGAGGCTGTAGTCATTTCACTTTCCTGACACAGGGAAGAACAGTTCAACGGGTGAACAACTAAACTTTACTTAAAGCAGCTGGGTTCTGTTAAAAAGGTTCTGAAGCATCTTGTTGAGAATTTGCACAGTCCTTTATTAAACTGTAGTAATTGGTAAAAAGGACGACAGTGTCACCTCACAAAAGTCCAGGGGGACATTTAACAAGCGTTCAACCCCTTGTAGTAATAAAATGCACACCACTTACAGATATGGAAATTGATACCTCTGGCTTGGTGGTCATCATTGGCACATTTACATGGACAGTGGATATTATGATGAGCAGTTTAACACCATGCCAAAGTATGATAAAAATAACAGCTCGGAGATAAGACAAATTTGAATGGTTTTGTGTATGCTACTAAGTTTCCAGTTGTTCCAGCTGTTTCATATTTGTTATTAAAAGGAAAAGTAATGCTCTTTAAATGATTACGTATGCTATTTTTGGCAAAAAACTCACTAACTGATTTCTTTTTCTTTTTGTTTTTAGGACCTCCTGTAAGTATGACTTCTTCACATCTTCCTTGAGCACGATATCCTAGTAAAGGTAACATTTTTATAATATTCACTGTAACCAGAGCAGGATGCTGGAAAAGGTTATACTATGTGTTTGTTTAAAATTCTAAGTAGCCTATTGCGATGACATACAGTATTATTATTTGATATTAAGTTACAAGAGATGCACAAGAAAGCACTTCAAAGTAGCAAATAGTGTATAACTTCTAAAGCAAATGCAGTAATGCATTTAATTGCACCATGCAAAAATATGTTTTCTATTATTAAAATTTAATCCTACAGCACTCATTTAATAGGGGGGCCCTTCCTTGTCATCTAAGGCAGGGTGGTTTGTAATATCGTTTCTACCAGCCTCTGCCAGGCCATTGCATAAAAAATAGACTATCTCACTTCATTACATAGCCCAGTGATCACTGAATAACAGATGGAAACTCCAGTTTTGCCAAAGATGAAGACAAACCCATAAATAAGCACTAGGGGTTCTGACAGTTGGTCAGAACCCGGTCAAGCAGGCACTATGTGTTTATGTGTGTGTGTGTTCTGTTAAAATTATTTATAGAGTCGGGAGGCAAGCGTGATTGAATAGGTATAATGGGGTGTGCCGACTGAGCCATAAAAGCCGTAAATTAATCCTCAGAGCCCTCCGAGACGATTGCTCCTGGGGTTCTGGGACCTAAGTAAATGCAGGTGGCCTTGCTTTTCAGATGCTCTTGCCAGGTCTTGCATCTGACAAATACAGTTATAAAATGTCTCGGGACATTTCAAAGCAGGGACAGTGCGTGCAAATTATTTAATTATATACACACACACCTGACTTGATTTACGGGGCAATAAATCATTCTGATAAGTCATTAAAGGTCTGATTTGGGGTGTTGGTACTGTTCTACTGCAGTTTGAGGTAAGGGAAGTCGTTTAAGCAGCAGTTGGCATAGCTGGCATGTGGTAATTCTGCAAAGGTCTAAGTTTTGATTTAAGGAAAACCTCAATCGTTTTGGATGAATGTTTGAATTTATAAGAACAGACGATTTTGGGCTCTGCAAATTTCATTGTGTCTTCAAAGAATGCAATGATCTGACAATGACTCATCCAATGGTCACCAAATCTGTTTCAGAACTATACAACCTGTGCCAAAAAAAATAGTAAGTGATCTCATGTGGTTTCTCATTTGCCATGCTCACCAACGGGGATAACAGGCGATACTGTACGTGTTGCAATGAATATTCAACAGCTCCATTTTTAAGACTTGGAACCTTGCGTAAATTGTACCCGGCCTTTTACACCAAACAAACCAGCACTGGTTAAGTCATTATAGATCTCTCTGCTGAATTTAATTGTTACTTAGCCACTGGTGAATGTACAGAGTCCAGCAGTTTCAGAGACAGAAGGACAGAATTGGTCTCTTCAATCAAGAAAACCGTTGGGCCAGAGCTTCATTTGGCAGCTAATGTATGGTGCTCAGGCATGGAAAAGCCATTCAGTTTGTTTTCATTTACTTTCTATTTCCACTGCGTGGGTTTCTATGTAAATTTCATGCAGGATTACCATGTCAGTTGTCAAATGATCATGGGTTAGTTGAAAGAAATGTGACTCATGATATACCCACTTCTCTTTCAATTATGTTAGAAAGGTAAATTAAGGGAGAATGTAATTCGTACAGATGTAGTTGATATAATGCCTTTCAAATACAACTAGAAGGAAATATTTAAAGGAAACTCATGGTTTCCTACAAATTTCAGCTGAAACATAATTGTATAGAAAGGGTTTGCACTGTCTGGGTATTGACAAGTAGAGTAAAGTTGATCTTAGCCTGTGCTCCCATCTCCGTTTGGTAATCCTGCAGTGATTGCAAAGAGGGGTATATGTACTGTCATGTACATAGCCCAGAACATAGCCCAGGGCACTCACCGCTGTGTGTGCACACCATTTAGCACCAAGTAAAGCATAAAACACCAGCCCTGAGGCAACACACACTCCAGTCATCTCCCCAACTACCACCACCACCACCCACTGGCTTTGCCACTCTGTAGACAGTGCCGTATTCAGATGAGATTATACAGACGCACGAGACAGAGCGCTTTTGAATCCTTTTAGACCCCGAGAGAAGAGGAGAATCATAATTTAACTGGTATAATGTTAGAAATACCAAGCTCAGTTAAACCCACCTGGACCCACAATGCTCATGGTGCGAGCGCCGAGCCCAGGCATCTCTGTAGAAAGCAGATGCTCTGTGCTGTATGAAAGAGCCCCGCTAGTGCTTCCGCGGGGTTACGTTCTCCATGTGGCAGCTGTGCGCTGCTCGGCTTCCTGCTCCTTTCGGAACGGCCTGTTGTGAGTGATGCCAGCGCCAGCGCCGTTTGAGGATAATCTGCTAAAAGGCTATGAATTATGCAGCTGAAGTGCGTGGGGAATAGAGAAGCGTGCGTGTGTGTGTGTGTGTTGGGCGGCTGCCCAGGTGCCCCAGCACCTCATATGTTATGCAGTGCAGCCTTTTTCTTTCAGGTTGAGGTGTGGCCGCTCCTATGGTAGGCCTTGACGTTAGGCTTTCCCTCCGTGGCTTATTTTAGCTTGGTGTAATAAAACATGTCTCCAACGGGGGAGGGGGGGGCTTTTGCCCATCAGAGAGGACAGAACTTCTAGGTTTATCTAAGGCAAGAGGCGGTGAAGCGGAATATATCGACTAGGAGGTCCTGTGTCCCGCATCCCTGATTTATTTAGCTTCCATGCTGTTGTTAGTGAATTGTTATGGCAGGTTGTAAATTAGAAGCACAAAAAGGCAATAAACTGTTTCAAAACACACACACGCGCACGCACACACACACACACACACACACACACACACACACACACACACACACACACTGGTTGTCAGGTCCAGCTACAGCTCTGTATCTAATGTAATGTACCTGATATCGCAACATTCACAGGCTACGGTGCCACGAGCAAGCCGCCAGCGCTTACAAGGCTATGTTAAGAGTTTGACCTTTTCAATGCCAGACTGACAGAAGAATTCACTCTCCAGCCATCCAGGACATGTTGTCAGAGTTACGATATGAGTCCATAGTGCATCTTGACGGTATCATTCCGTAAATTTGCCTCACTGTTTTGCATTAGTGTAACTGAAAATACTTGTTAGATGCCTTATGGTGCAGGCTTAATGAGGTTAGAAGTGTTTTAATTTATATTATAGTGTTTATATTATCAAGCGAATAGCTGCTTTAACTTTTATTCTTTGTATTAGTTTATTTTTACAGGATCTGAGCAGAGCTCAAACATTCATGTCAATTTGTCAGTTTCAGCAAGCCGTCAATATACCTCATCTCATTAATTATACTCATGCATGAGTGCGGGTAAAAAATATACATGTCCGAGTGACAGCCACTCAGGTCAGACATGTGTCATGTGACGTGACGTGGCTAATTACCTTAACCCAATGGAGAGCGAGGCCTATAAATGATTCAGTGGCACTCCCTCGATGAGCCATGTTGACATATATCGCGCACACACATGAAGTAGCGTACTGCAACACACACGCAGGAGACTCATTTTGATATTCAGCAATTCGGACACATATGAATAAGTTTCGCTTTTAATGATACATGTTTGTAATTGTTTTACTATCTATTTGCTATGGCCCTGGCAGAATCACTACTTCCACAGTTACATTTAGTACAGAAACACATACACACATTAAAGTAATCTTATGACGGCTAATTGTGATACACTGTAGATATGGGAAACAGATGCATATCCCAAGTCAGTTTTCCAGTGTGGTTTTCCTATCCCTGCCTAACCCCTATGTCCAGCCCCCCCCCCCCCCATCCTCCCGACAAGCACCACCAGCCATCGTCCGTTCCTGCCCATTCTACTCTGATTTCTCACATCACTGTCCCCCATTAGTTTCCCATTAAAAACACATTTAAAAAAAAAAACACAGAGGCCTAAGGTAATATGATTGAGGGTTCCTATGCAGAACTAACAGATGGATGAGCAGTGTGCTTGTCTCTTATCATGATTTAGTTCCAGATTCATGCACATGGTTTGAAATTCAACAGAGGATTTGCTTCTAAAGATCCCAGCCTACATCCGTTTACCGGGGGGAATATCTGAATTTGCGATTTGCTATTGCCACCACATACATATTCTCTGTTGGTGTGTCGGTTTATCTGTGGAGAGCTGTGATGAGACAGTACTTTACTGGATAGAGAGAGCTATTCCTTGTGAAACTGAGGCGAAATCTCCCCGGCAATGTACAGTTTCCAGTCTAGCAGGACAGTACGCCGGCCATTTTGTTTTAAAAACTTTAAAAAGTCACAGATACGTGCCTTTAGACACTTACACGTCGTTACAACATCTAACACCGCCACCCCTGAATGTTGTTCCTTGCCAGCACTCTGTTGCCTCGAGGCGTGCTTTGTTTTGCTTCCCGTGTACACACACGTTTATTAAAATGATGTTGCTGCGTGGAGAGAAAAAATTAAAAGAAAAAGCCTCAGACTGTAAAGGAAAGAAGGCTGTGAAACCAGTAGTTGTTGGCCGGTGCGCTAAGCTATACCATAGCTTACACTGTTGATTGATTGATTCCATGTGACCAGCAGATTCTTGGCTACAGAAACTCCGGCCAGCCCAGTCGGTATGGTGTTCTCCCAACATGGATGTACTATAAGCTCCCGTTTGTTGGATGGATCTTTCTAGACTTCTGTTCATACAGTATAATGGGTCACTGCCCGTGAAAGCCAAAGCAGTCTCACGCGCATGTAACATCGTGCCTGACTTCCAGGCGTTTGCCCCCCCACACCCCACACCCTCCACAAGGTCAGTCCAGTGTTTCCCAGTCAAAGCCACAAGAGTGATTGTGATCGTGTCAACATCAGCTGTGGAAGCAATCCAGCAAACTCCGGCAAGCCCTGTCAAGCTTTCATCCATCATGTTGTCAGAATATTATAGCAGGTTAGAAAAGTAAAACATGGATATTTAGTTCCCATCTATGTGAAGCGAATGGTGAGTGACAGAATCGGGCCCTTCCCAATGCAATGTATTGCGCTGGTGGTTAGCTTACATTAAAGGTGGAGTCAGCGATTCTAAGATAATACACTTTTTGTCAAATTCAGTGAATATCTTCTAACTGGGCTACTTACTTACTTGGCAAGCTGCCGAATATGTGAACAAAAAAACAAACAAACAAACAAAGTGGTCCAGACTTCACCACACATTACTAGTGTACTAGGGAATACGTATGCTATTGAAGGCAGAGCTGTTTTTACTCTTTTTCCAGCATCTTTGACTCCACATTTAAGTGATAATTACAGGTTAAATAAACTATATTATTGGATTCCATTTTTCCTTTCAAAGTGTTGCTCCTCTCTGCTAAAAATTACAAATTCAGAATTCATTCAATGTTAGAAAGGAAGTTAAAGCAAACCCATCATGTTATAATAATTCCTACAATAATGGAATTGTGCAAAAATGTGCGTGTATCCATCCTGTTTAACTAAATGAATGTACTGCGTGGTCATGACATAAAGGGGGAATAATGTGACAGTATCATATTTGAAATGGTGAGCGGTGATCTTCAGGTTGTATGTGGTTTTGGCCCCAATTTGCCTCACGCTCCTTCAGATGTGCCAGGGGCTTCCCTTTCTCCTTTACAAGCTGCTCATTTTTGAACCATTGGAGGATACAGTGGTCATGGTTTGGCTTACACTCAGAGGTAGACATGCATCTGGGTGGGGAAGAGCTATGCTGGTGCAGTGGTCCGCCATAGAACTGACAATATGGCATGAATGCAGGGTGTTTACAATGCTTACAATGGCACGACGGCGCTCATCAAGGAAGGTTAAAAACTCCTTGAGTCCTTGAGTTTTCCGTTAGTTTGTGTATTTCTGAAGCAATGCCACACGTTTGCATAACTGGAGCATCAGAAGAGAAGCCTTGCCTACTTCTTGTGTCACTTGTAATTAAATGCAGAAACTGCAATACTGCATTCTCTAAGCATTTGGGTTCTAGTAAGTTCACTGCCACAGACTGACTGCTAAACACCCCCGTGCCAAATGAAAGTGTAACTGCACCCCAGCTCTAAGCCTGACTCCACCTACTACAACTTTGAAAAATGAATCAAGGAGCTGAGTGAGTTGAGGGGCTTAGAGGGGGACCCCCATTAACATTAACGTTAACATTTGAATTCAATGACGTATAAGTGTACTGTTGATAACCAGCCAGGTCCTGGGGTGATTATTAACGGATATGACGTGTAGATCAGTTTTCAGCCCATAATATGCTGATTCATATATTTACAGGAATGTTGCCAATATTGCAGTAACACCAGCATTGATGTGTCTCCTCAAAGATCAATCCTATTACTTAGTTAACAGCTCAAAAAACACATTTTAGGGTGCAGTTACACTTTAAATTAGATTTTATGAACAAACAAAGTCTTTAATGATATATAATGTTATTTTGAATAAACAATATAAGAAAACAGATATAGGACTGTGTAGGACTCCTACTTTGTTGCTTTTGTGCTATTTTTCAAGGAAAACAGAGATTTGCAGCAATATGTCGAACACTGACGGGACTTGTAATGCCTACTGGAAATAGTGTTTACAACAGGCGATTAAGAATCATTATTTTAGCCGGGCAGATCTTCACAGGCCTGCAAATGATTGCTTAGCTAATAGACGGCCACATCAGCCCTACAGAACATGCTGTTCCTTTTCAAAACAGACATGCAGGAGAGAACTATTTAAACATCAACATTAAAGACCTTCACATAGTACTTACAGTACTTGTGAAACCAGCGAACGCCCACCCGTTCAAGCGATGTGCAGGTGTAGATTGTGTCGTAAAAATCACTTCCACGTGCACTGCTGCCAGACTGACACAGTAATTATATCACGATGGCGCACGTGTTGCGCGCCGCTTATCTGTTTTAGCGACGCCGATGTTGCTAGCAAGCGAACATGGAAATGTTTAGAGCGGTAGCAAAGCTACAGTCATTACAGTCATGGCATTTTCACTTTGATTTCAGTTAATGGATTGTGTGTGTGTGTGTGTGTGCGTGCTTGTGTGTGTGTGTTTATTGGCCTAGAGGGGGGCAGAGTTGTAAAACGACGAATCCACTAACACATTGCACACTTGCACATTGCGTAAGGCGTACGTATGCGTGTGTAATTGTGTAATGATGCTAGATCTTATCTACTTGAATGGGTAATATGTACAGTGCAGTAAAGATGTTGTATGGTAAGAACATAACCGCTTTCTTATCTATGTTGTAGCTAGCTTTATGGCCTGAGTATAAGCACCAATGTCTGTCTACATCTTTATATCATAGATTCATCGCTGTGTAGCCAACACATTCCCCAATCTCTCTAATTGAATAACACCCTATACCAACCGTATAATAGCATTTTCTTTTGCTTTATTATGGAAACACATTTAGGTCATTTTAAAGCCCTGGAATGGAATTCCTATGTAATATGTTTCCACTATGTTGATTTGGTTATCGTAAAAAACAATCTAACTTTATTGAAATGTTAAGTCAGTGTTCCCTTATTCAGGGGATATTTTTATGAGGTATAGTTATACATGGCTGTATTTCAGTGTATAAATGCACATGAACCTGTTTATTGTGCCATTGCTTTTGTTTTCAATTGTATATTTATGTATTACTATCAAAATGGATTAACATTGATACATTATAGTAATGTTAAATAGAGCAGTTTCAGTTAGTATCAATTGAATATAAACATATATGAATATATGTTCACACATCCACACATTTGTATTCACTGCTCCCTGGAGAGCAATAGCTATAATAGCTCACTGTGCAATATGTCAGTGAAATAACAAACATATCATGTCATGTGGGAGACGCTATAGCAGAACAGTAACCAAAAGCCATCAGAGATAGCAGCCTAATATCTGGGGATGTGTTATTAATTATTTATTTATTTATTTATTTATATATTGTTATTTTATTTGTTGACACATTCATGATTTCAACCAACTTAATAATATGCTTTAGTGAAAAAACATTTCAGTTAGTTTAGCTGCCACGATTGGGTCTTCAATGGACAACAGTGTTTCTCAAATATGGAAACGTACATTATACCCCAAGGGGTACTTAAGGGGATACAATATGTAATAGAAATGCATTAATGCATCAATAAGGAACATTGTGCTCCTCAATCAAATTTGTAGGGTCATTTAGAGTTGGTATTGATATTGTGGTAATGTATTATGTTCTCTTCATAGGGTCCACCAGGTCTGAAGGGTGATAAGGTTAGTAATTTTATATATTTATTAATATATGTGTTTTCAATTTTGCACATCATTGTCTTGAT
Organism: Typhlichthys subterraneus; assembly: GCA_027564835.1. Lineage (NCBI taxonomy): Eukaryota > Metazoa > Chordata > Actinopteri > Percopsiformes > Amblyopsidae > Typhlichthys > Typhlichthys subterraneus. The sequence continues at coordinate 10,800 of JAODUH010069743.1, forward strand.
AGCTCTTTGCTGTAATTTCTATATATAAAAAAGAACATATCTCTCATTTACTCACAGACAGTTTGTTCATATAAAGACAAATGTTGCATGTTATGCTGTAATTCACTTTTGAAAAAGGCAAAGTCATCCCCTCAATTCTCTGCGTCTGAAAATGTATCTCACCATGCCGCTCACAAATCCACAGCGCGTTACGTTGGCCACCCCCGTCCAGAGACCGAGTTGAAGTTCTGAAATGCTCGACTGACCGTCGCATCATAAAAAGTGCCGCTGAGCGTGCGGAATAACCGCTCTGTCTCCCAATGCATTTGCAGGACGTGGGAACTAATGGCTGCCCATTACTCTTCCGCTCGGCTAGATGAAAACCCACGAGGTCCCTTTATTCACCATAAGTCCATGTCCTTCCATTGACATCCAGTGGAACGAGACAGCACTTTCTTGATCCAAGAATCTCAAATAATGCGCATGCCTCAGGAAATAATGCTGGCCGAGTCCGTGCCTGAAGAGAAACTTGAAACTCTCAGCTGTGTGTGTTAGCACACACGTGCACTCATTGCCTTCACTCTCGCTCACAATTATGGATGCATACAAACATGTATGTTTGTATTGCATATCGTATATAACCTGTAAGAAAACAATCTGATATAAAATAGACTTTCACGCCTTTTCCCAAAATTTCCTAAATGTGAAGTGGAGCTTTGGTTTAGGTCTTAACGCTTTTTCTGCACCTTAAAACCTCTTGAGGACAGGTGTCCCGGGGACAGGACACCGCCACTGTTTTATTTAGAAGCCAGAATTTAAAATATGTCAACAACGGATTTTCTTTTACAATGTCAGTGAGACATATCTTCTGTGTGCAGAAAACATAGATTCTCATGAAGCTTACTAGTATATATTCACTTATAGTAGCTATGAATAAAAAAAATAATAGGTTAGCTTGAAGAGATCAGTGCTAAATGACCAAATAGCGACTCATCAATAATTAGCCTTTATTTATAAAATATTTTATTCATCGATCAGCCATCTTGAGTTGTATTCAATGGGTCCTGTCTATTGCCTGGTATACATAACCTTTGGGTGTTTGAATCCATACATTTTTATTCAAAAACCTGACATTTTCATTTTAAAGTTAGCGGAAAAACCTGTTGCAGATAATCTTTCACGTAACTATTTCCATCCGACTACTAAAAGTTAAATCCAGTTTCTCTGCAATTATCATAGTGAGTTATCACAACACTTCCTGGAATCCTTTGTTGTCGAATAGATGAACTCTGAACCATTAGAATCGTGTGTATAATCCAGTATGGCGCAGTGGTTCCTGTGGGCAAGTGTTCATTTGATGGACAGTTGTTCCGTCAAATCACAGCCGAACTTTTGAAAATACTTAGCTATATAGCCAATGATCTGAGCTTGTCAGAAATGTTTGATTGGTCTTCTTACGGGTCATATTATAGGTGTACGTAGGGGTGGACGATACATCAAATATACTCAATATATCGTGAAATGTTCTACACGCGATGTAGTAAATTGCTATATTGCAAACATCCAGTTTTTAAATTGTCATGTAATACGCTGGCATGAGATGCACTTCATTTCTCAAACATTTACGTTTCACATGATTCATGAGAGGCGAGTGTGTATGACGTTGGCAAGAAAACTGAATATCAAGATAAATATTGTGTATCGCCATTGAGCCAAAAATTATTCAGATATTACTTTTTGTCCATATCGCCCAGCCCTAGGTGGATGTGTAAAACTGTAAAAATTCAAACACATGCTGTCATCCCCTGGAAGACGTGATTAGAAGTGTCAGCATCCTCCAATGTCAATTCATTACTTTTTACTTGCATTTTGAAAGATGATGTAAATAATTAAATACAAAAAATGTATGGATTTAGTTTTGTGTAATTGTTTGCCATATATACTGTGTGCTGTTATCCTACATTAATTTAACATCTGCACAAAGTTCAAAGTCCTTCTTTTTATAAACTCTCAAGCATCTACTTATTTCAGGGCCAACCTAACAACAAGTTAAAATTCATTATGTTTTTCAGGTCCCTTTGAGCTTTAATGGCAAAAACAATATTATTCACAAAAGGTTAAAGTAAGGTCGTCTCATACTGACTTGACAAATAGATTGAAGCTAGAGCACCAAAATCCCTCTGATAGCATTGCATAATACTTGTTAACTAGGGCTATACAGAGGAAATATTGGTCACTTCTGACACATCACTGTATTGTGTGTTAGTACTGTGTGTTTTATAACATGAGACTTCATTACACTGTCAAAGCTAATTCATTTGTCTGCAGGACAACCCTATTTTAGGCCTAGAAAGACTTTTAACTACACTGTATGTCATTCCAGGTACCAGTTCTCCCATAAAGCTGCAAAGCTTCTACTTTATCACAAGCCTCATGTTCTCTATGTTTCATTGAACCTTTTATATGGTATTTTCTCTCACCTCTACTGAATAAATCCCATCTGGCATTCACATTAATACACATTAATGTTTACCTTGTAAAAAGGCTGACCCTGCAACATTGCCAAAGTACTACTACCTGATATTGCCCTGCACATGTGTTTATTGCTGTACAGGACTATTACCCAGCTTCCTTTGCTGGTGTTAATAAAGTAGCCTCTACTAAGCTTATTAAGGAGTGAACTTCAGCTGATGTCAGACAAAGCTTGAGTTTAATTAAGTGCATGTCCAGTGCTCCAACTAAACCAAATAAACAGCATTGCACTTAAGAAGCGTTCCCAGTCCATGACCTTAGAAGAATAGCAAGCACTTTTACAGATGGAATAAAACCACAGTCACCATATTGCTTTGTACTCATTCACCATTATTCACACTGGGTTTTGAAGAGTTCCTGATATGAAATCAAACCGTGTGTTCGTTTCTTTTTTGAGGGAGGGGAAAAGGCTCTGTCAACAGAGACCCCAGCATGATAGAAAGCCAGACAGAGATCTTTGGGGCGTTCTACACGCCTCACCCGCGAACCTCAACCCCACCCCCCTCCACCGAACGCCACACCACCGCGTACCCTATCCATGTCAGTCTGTGTTATCATAAGTGATTTTACTCTCAACCACAAAGAATAGTTGAGGTCGCCTGTATTATTTTTCTTGATCAATGTGTTTTGAATTATACCTCAATGATTCTGGTGTGTGTGTGGTCATTAGACAATGTAAAACGTTTGTGTGTGTGTGTGTGTGTGTGTTTTAGTGTCTGGTCTGTCCTTGGGTTCAAGATAAAATCTTCTTGCTTCTTTACAGGGGGATCAAGGCGACCAGGGGCCGCGGGTATGTGGTTTTACTCAAACTTCTCCTCTTGTGATTGCCTGATGAATGTGATTTGGTGTTACTGTGTGTCTCCCCCAGGGAACTTGTGGGTAAAAGGTTTGACATGCGTGGGATTCCTGGGATACTGTTCTTTCTGTCAGCCAAGCAAAACTATTGCTAAATGACAAATGGGCAGGCAAAAGTGCAAATACTTAATACAAATAGAAGGCATGGGGTGTTGTATTTTGGAAATGGCATTATTTTTTTATTTATTTTTTTTATTTTATTTTTTTTTTTGCTTGTTGCTTGTGCTGTTTTCCCTTTAAATGTATACTCCTCTATTTCGTTATTGTGTCCCCAAGATAAAATGTCCACCCCAGCTAATGTATTTTATGATTATCATAATATATTTTATAAATGATAATGAAAATATGCTGCATACAGATATACAGTATAAGATATTATAACATGAAGCTTATTAAGGAGAAGAGTAGAGGACTACTGTATCAGCCATCACTCATAACCACACCAATGTTTTTGCATAACTGGTTTCAACCTCAAGGGTAATTCGGGCCACAAATTGAGCATTATACCTTCTGCTTGTCTTGTCAAAGTATACCTTTGTCAGGGATTGTTAGCTAATACACCTTTTGTCACTAAATATCTCCTCACGGTCCGATCACAGTTCAAATACGAAGGCTCTTTCTCCAGCATCCCTGATAACACCTTTAAATGCAAGCGTCCACATAAGCACCATGCCTGATGCTGTGGCTTTTATCTGAATGTGTTTATCTAATGCCAGCCTAGCTCTTACAAGTCTCATTTCAATATTTGATGCTGCTGAGGGCATTGGGACGTTAATCATTTTCAGCTCAGTAGCTTGAAATTGCGATAAAATCTCTAAATGATGATAATGTGAATCTTTGCTCGACAAACTGCAAAATGAATTAGTCTTGTTCGGCCCCAGCACCTAGCAATGAGCAAAGCTGTCACGTTTGAGGCATCCATTTTTCTCAACCGAGAGCGAAAGAACATTCTCTCTTTCATCACAGACCTTACGACTACTTGCTTGTTTAAACTGAGCCGCATTAAGCGATATACGCAGTCACACATGAACAGATGCACACACACGCGCACACACATAACCCACATGTTTCATTTCTCTAAATCATTCAGTGTCATCATGTGTGGATTAGAACGGGTCACAGTCACTTAAAGTGCTTGTAAATGATTTCCTCCAGGCCATAGGGCAAAATGGTTAGAACACAGGGATTGGAGGCAAAATAAAGACGTTTGTGTTGTCATCATAACCACCAGGCACGCTCTTATTTCAGATCAGATTCCATTTACATTCTGGCGCCCACCCACACATTTGTTGTTTGTCCTAGGCAAGTTCTGTCCGTCAAACAGATGCACTAGTCCATAAATCAGCATAGATTACTGCCTTTCTAAAATTGTATTTATCTTGTGAAAAGATAGGATATATACATCTTCCAAGTTTAGAAATGTATATATATTTTCTGGTAGCATTGCCATGATTGGTAGCCTATAGAATTAGAAATACAATCTGGGCTTGGTGTAATTTATGCCTATTGAATTTTATAAATGATCATTGCAGATACTTAGAAATAACTGTTTAGCCAGCCACTGTACACACAGCTAATTGTAAGTAAATGCTCTCTCTCTTCGGGTATACTTTCTTGGTTTGGCCCATAATTTGTACCCTTTTGACCTGGGAAATGGAATCATCCGTCTCAATGTTCAGTCATTTGAGGTTGACTGATAAGTACCAGACACACAGTACTGGCAGTACGTACAGAGTAAATAAATAGTCTACTCCCAGAAAGCATTTCATTAACTTCCAGTTATTGGGAGTTAACACACGCATGCACACACACACACACACACACACAAACGCACATGCGCACACACACACACACGCACGCATGCACGCACGCACGCACGCACACACGCGCACACACACACAGTTACAGTATACAGATGACTGTCTAAACGTTACTTGAAATCTAGATAACTATCAAATCACATTACATTTACCTATTTATTGTCTTAATGGATGAAGCCAGTGTGACATGGCAATTAGTGAATGTTGAGCTTCGCTACACCAAAAATATACAGTTGGTTTGGAACACTCCAAATATACCATCGTTATTCCCAGTAATAAAGTGGTAATTGTAAACCAACTGGTTCTGTGGTTACATGTTGTGAGCTGTGAGCTCAACAAAATGCTCAAACACTTAACAGTTGCAATGTTACAGGTAGGAATCATGTTAAAAGTAATTTGTCAGCTTCTTTATGTAAAGTAATTAATCGCCTGCTCCTGAGCTTTTGCCAAACCAAACAAAGATCTGCTCTTATTTACTGTGTTGCTAGTTATAACCAACATGTTCTCACTCCCAAATCGTTAAGTATAGACGCTTGGTCAGGACCCTTTGGCGTTTCATTACAGTGCACT
>JAODUH010069765.1:0-16554 GCA_027564835.1 Typhlichthys subterraneus
CCCCTGCCCTGCATGTTGTAGATGTCTCCCTGCTCCAACCCTGGTCCTGGGGACCCCTGCCCTGCATGTTGTAGATGACTCCCTGCTCCAACCCTGGTCGTGGAGACCCCCTGCCCTGCATGTTGTAGATGACTCCCTGGTCCTGGGGACCCCCTGCCCTGCATGTTGTAGATGTCTCCCTGCTCCAACCCTGGTCCTGGGGACCCACTGCCCTGCATGTTGTAGAGGTCTACCTGCTCCAATACACGTGACTCAAATGAATGGCTCATTATCAAGCTCTGCGGAAGCCTGATACCGACCCATTCATTTCAATCAGGTGTTTTGGAGACTGTGGCACTGTAATGTTGCAAACCATTGCAGGTCAAAAGTCGATATTTCCGAGTAGGTTTTACCGACTTCCAATCCAAGAGAAACACTAACACTAGAGCAGCAGATTTAACAGATTATCATTAAGAGAAACGCAAGGAGTAGGCTCTAGACTATCGCATGCTAGGGAATATGTTTAATGACACAAACGCTATATGATGTAGGAATACTGAAGATGTTTTTGCTTATTGCCAAGTGTGCAGTCACACTCGTGTTTATGTTGGTGAACTTTCCGACTTGGTATTCCGACTTGAAACACCGTTCCATACACACAATGGATAGTACAATGGATTGCACCATAACGCCTAGTCCTCACGTTGACGGTTATTAAAAAACAGACCTTTCCTACGCGCCTTGGCCTTTCATCCACACACAAACAACTGCATACAATCTCTGAAGACAGAGTTTTAGCCTAACTCCCTCCAGGGTGAAGATGCTTTAAAACTATGCATGGTCGGTGTGTTTGGCTTGTCCCCTGGTGCGCCAGTATATCCTTTGTTTACACGCAGGCTTGAAAACCTGCATGCAATGTCGTTTGGAAAGCTCCGGTAGATATTTGTGGGTGTAAAGAAACTACCAGTAGAAGAATGTGGCGCTGAATGTTCAGTGTGTGTGTTTGTGTGTGTGTGTTTGTGTGTGTGTTTGTTGCTGAGACAGGAAGTGCTTGATGCCTCCAGCCAATGTTTTATGAAACTGCTGATGTCAGCGCTTTTACACCCAGCTCACAGATGGGCTATAATTAATGTCTTCCACTGTGTGTGTGTGTGTGTGCTACAGTAAGCCAAATACAGTAGTAGCTGGAATTCTCATTCTCTCTCTCTCTCTGGTGGACAGTCAGTCTCTCATTCGCTCTCCCTAATACATGTCTCTACGTTTCATGTTTACATTATTTATATCTACCTTTTGTAAACAAATTGCATAGTAAATTGTATGTAGCTGTGGTCACAGCACGTCCACCACACGCTTCAATCCCATCTGGCTGTAATCCACCTCGGTACCTCGACCACGACCTCACCACCTCATAACACTGCTGACTACTCACCGAAGTCCTCTGTCATACTTTTATCTTCTGTTTATTCTTTTAAGAAAGTGACATTCTCTCCTGCTCTGCTCAGCTCATAGAAGATGAAGCACTTTGCTCGGTATTTAATCTATTAGCACTTACAATATAGCCTGGCTCTGCCCGACTAGTGCTCTCAGCTAAATTTATTTAGCTGACATTATAGTCTGAAAACCTGATCGTATTAGCGTTTTCACAGCCACCCTGCTGGCGGACCAATCAGGGTGGGGTAGTGAGATGATGCTGAAGTCAAGCGTGTTTCTAAATGGTGGTAGAGCTAGATGAGATGATCAAAACAGTTGTATCAATGGCGATGTGTTCAGCGCTGTCCAGTAGTTTTAAAATTAACCAGAGCTCTACGCCAAGTAGGTGGCAACAGTGTCGGCAGACCTATTCACAAAGTGAATATGGTCTGGTTAGACCAGGCTACATACAGTGTGTTAAGGGTTGAATTACGGGTAATGTGTGGTCAAATGTTATAACCTTGACGACATGTCGCCCTAACAGAATGTTGTTTACCTTTTGTACGACCTTTTCAATATATAATAGGTAATATTGACAAATGTACTTAAAGTAAGTTACTTTGGATAAATGCATCTGATAAATGCTGCTAGAAATCTAACTTTAACAGTCCACTGTTGCAGTGAAGAGACCCAGGGGAGGGAGTGTGCATGGTGGTGAACCAAACGAATGCAGAACTTTTTAAATGTGTGGTTTAGAATCGTTATTTTTATGTTTAACGGTTTAATGTAACTCTCTGTATGTTTGTGTACAGCTGTATGTTAATGTACATCTGTCTCTGCAGGTTCTCTCCCAAAGTGGGTGGTAAACCGAGTGTCACAATTTGTGGCTCCCAAGGTATTGAGCTGAGACATTCTTTCATTTCGTTTTCTTCGTCTGCCATCTAGTGGTGTCAAATGGCATTGCCTTTTTTTTTAAATAAATGTTTATGTTTATCTAGTACAAAGACGCACATGTTGCAGCTGTTAACAAATGTTTACCTCTCCTCTTCCTCAGGCCATGAAGAAGATCTACAAGGCGTCTCAGAAGTACCCAGAGTGGAAGAGGAAACACAACCCACACCTGAAGCCATGGATGTTTCCGGAACAGAACAACCTGCCCTGCATCAGTGTGGCCGACCTCATCGTCCAGAGGGCCGATTCCCTGGAGAACATCGACGAAAGTTGCCTTAGCGAAGAAAAGATGCACCACAGCGATGATGACGAGACCTAGAAGCTCTGCCTGTCTGCCTGTCTGCCTGTCTGTCTGTCTGCCTGTCTGTCTGTCTATGCCTGTATCTCTGTTAGTCTGTAACTGGATTTGAGATGAATGGATGTTTCTGGGGTGTGATTCCATGTAGTATTTCTGAAAACCTAAAGAATAAAATCAGAGGTATGATCTGAGATAAAGTCTCAATAAGACATGAAATCACCAAGGATTCCAAACCCTGAGCCCAGTCTGGTCAGAAAAACACCAAAATATCTTGAATTGCTTAACTGTAGTCATGTTGTGATATATTCGTGTGCTCTGTATGTGTGAGAGAGTGTTCAGTACTTGGGTGTCTGTATGAAATCCTAAATTATATTTACGATGTAATTCTGATTTAATTATTAGAAACACCAGAACAATGCCTCAAATGGTTTATGGCAGAAACGTGTTTAAAAAGTTCGGAGCACCGGAGAGGTGTTATGTTCACACATTCAAGAAGATTTAGACTAATAATTGCATATCTCAGATGACTATTATAGCATATAATATTACCAATTCAAATATTAGCCCATGATTGTCATCAACAATTAAATTACACTTTTTCTACTGCAATGAAACGGAACAAAATAAATATTTGAAAATAATTGTGGATACCAGACCAAGGTTTATGCGTGACAATTTCATACATGAAATAGTTTGGGGGGTTTCACACGTAGGGCTGGCTATATATTCAAAAACGACTACAGAAAATGATAGAAGACCTCAGTGAAGCAGATGTGTTTGAAATATCAAATAAGCTCTAATTTGCTTTAGGCTGGTTCAATTGTAGCATATATAGTATTTATATGTACAGTATGTGTGTATATCTAGGTTATACGTAGCCTACAGTATGTAGTTGAGTATATTCTGCTGCAGTGGGGGTAATAATTACTCTGTTGCCTCAACAGGCTGGTGTCTAAATCTGTACTGCCCTCTAGTGAGAATACAGTGCAAATACATTCTTAGTTGTATTGTAAAATACAGTATGTAGGCTGCTGTTATCCATTATTGAACAGTGTTGGGCAGTAACTAGTTACTGTAATATTACTTTTTTTAGTAACTAATAATGTAACTAATATTTCCAAAATAGTAATATTACGATTACTGATATAAGTAACCAGCCTGTCCAAACATCTGGTTTGAGAGGCTTCAATGTTTTCGCTTTGGCTGATTGTTGACTCCTAAGGTTAATTATTGTTCCAATAAAGAGGATTCAATTCTACGAGTTGCACAACACAGGTTGTCATTTTTCAGAAGGGGCGAGGCAGGGTAGTGATTGTGAAAGTAATATAGTAATGTAACTAGTAATGTAACTAATTACTTTAATACTCAGTAATAAGCAAAGTACGAGTAACTTGCCCAACATTGTTCTTGAAGGTTTAGTTCAACGCAAAGGGAAACCAAAATGACCAATAAAGTCCATGAGAATCTTACAAAGAAGGTTGTTTGGTTTATAAATGTGATCATATTTTAAACAATGTAATGAATATTTTCAATGTAAAGGTACAGTGGTAATTGCGTCATGAGCAGAGAATTACCACTCCTTTTCTGCACATATTCTCTGGTGCGTGTGTGTTGCCCACTGAGAATTTGTTTTGGTGGGAGATTCTTGTGCATTTAGTGTGACATCTAGTGACAGAAAGCCATATAGATTAACTTCTTAAATTAACTGAATTAATTAATCAGTGATTATTCCTTCGATGAGTTTTGTTGGCAGTAGAACCTCTGTTGAGCCTGAGAGTGTGGTTTGCAGCAGAACAATAGATTTTGACATTTGTTAGGAAATGAGTTTCCATATGCTCTAAAACAAATGAGTCTTTTGATGGCAAGTCGGTTGGACATAAATGGATTCTGTAGAGGTAGGAATAGTCACGCCTCAGGCTTCAAACTTTTTAAAAATAATCTTCATAACATTTGAATAAGCATGTTTTACTGTCACAAAGCTCTGTTGTGCGTAAATTCGCTCATAGAGCTGGTAAAATATAAAAAGTATTCTAATACAAATACTGTATAACAAAATGTTGTTATAAAGCTTGCCATGAGGATAGAATTATTTAAGATACTGAGAAAAACGTTACAGGAAAAGACAAAAATATATCCACAAACACAGCCGGCAGAAAAGAAGCAAGTTTCCAGCAAGATTATTTTTAACCATGGAAACATTTGACTTCTGACTCTCACTCCAGGGACTTCGCCTGCTGCAAAGGGTTCGTCCCATCAACACACTTGAAGCCTGAGAGTATTTTCTTCCCTATGAAGAGGACGTTTTATGGCCTGCAAATCTCATAAGTACCAATTCAACTTTCGGACACGGCGGTTGTTATTTCTGCATTGATGAGGAAACGTGTATGTGCAACTGCATCCTTCTTTCAGACATAAAAAAGCAGCTGGGCTCTGAATCTGTATTGTCTCAGCCACTTCCTGCTTCCTGTCTCAGCTACTGGGATTGTTGTTGGGTCGGTGGAGAGGAAACCCTCCCGCCTCAGCTTGCCTGCGGAGAACGCCTTGCGCGCCTCTCCTATTTTCACTGAAACACATTGCGGTGGTCAATGAGGACTGATGTTATGAATGAAAATAAAAGGTTGGAAGACACTTAAGGCGCAAGGCCAACATAGATTGTTCTTATTGTCAGCATGGCCTAAGAAAAGCAAAACATATTCAGGTGTTATTACAAAAAATACATAACAAAATGAACACAAAACAAAATAGGCATAAAATACAATACAGTAATACACATTATAATAACATGACAACATATTTTGCATTTAACATTAACTCAAATAAAAATGGGCCGAGAACAATTTTTTTTCAGATTATGAGACAATTGTAGCCTAGGCCTATAGGAGATACAAGGTAATTTGATTTAATGCGATTAGATAAAAGGAAATTATTGACAGTTGACATCGAACATTTCAGAAGCCAAAAAATAGATTTTAAAGTTACATTTTGAACGACTGTTTAAACATGTACAAAGTAAGAATAGAAATAGGCCTACATAGGCTAATGGTTTTGTTATGTTGGATTAGAACCATGATATAACTATGCCTATGATAATCGTCACACACAAACGCGCGCGAGAAACACGCACACACGCACACGCACACACACACGCACACGCACACACGCACACACTGTCAGGAGACAATCCATCGTCCATTGTCTATCCGGTCACTTCCTGCTTACTGGAGCTGTGGAGGCAATCTGGGCAAAGAAAACGGTTTTGGCGTCCATGAAGACGTGCCCTAGAACTCAGTAAATGCATGTAATTCCCAATGATAATAAACCTGACATGAATAAATACAGGAGGTATATTGCTTTAAGAGACTGAGGCTTGACTACAAACCGGACTGACTGTTCAGAGATCAGATGCCGTCTTGAGCCGAGAGGGGAACTTACTGTATCTCTCCGCGAGGGGAAGACACGCAAAATCCAAGAACAAATGTAAGTAAAAAAATATGTCTTCGTGTTTAATATAACTTAATGTAAACTTTAGCGAATCGAAAACGTAGCCTATCGCCAATAGTCTGCATGACCCCGTAAAATGGGTCTAATGGGACTAAATCTAATTGCGCGACTGAAAAGTTTCAAATCAAATCAAATCAATTTCCAAATAGCCAGTAAGTTCAATTTGAGATATAGCCTATGTTTTTGTTTTGGTTTGAATGTCTGTTTTTATCTTTTGATGTTAATTATGTTAATAATGCAGTGGCAGGTTTCACTGGCTCCAGTTAAAAGCTCTGCTGCTCCTGCAAACAGGAATTTAACTATGAATGACCTTAGATTATATTTTTACTAAAGCTTGCTGTCTTAAATCCACGTATACAGCAGCATATAAAATACAGGCATATAAAACAGCATTTAAATGTCACCTTGTCACTTTTCTAATAATAAGTTACTGTGGAGAAAATCATAACTGAAATGCAAATATATATTACCTCCTTGACAATAGGACACTTTGCAGAAATATGACAGCCGACATGGCTGATTTTATTATGACACTATAGCTATATTTATTTGACCGCAGTTTTGGATAATCATGTCCACTTTTCCAGTTAAATTCTGATGTTTCCCATCCAAGTTTCATAATTTAAATGTCATCACAGCGAAATCACCATAAGTTTTAGAAGTCGACTTAACAGTTTGACTTGCATTTGAACATTTTACCTAAGTTAAAATGGTAGCTAGTTCCAACAGTCACCCAGTATAACAGAGTGTGAGAGAATGTGTTGGTGGGAAATACATGGCGGTTATTATTCTGTCTGCTTAGTTAGTGACACAACTATGACACAATCTGTGGTTTACATAGGATGATAGTCGATATAAGCCAGGACATCTGTGCGCCATCTCCTTGGCCATCTGCCATTAACACTCCAATCACATCCATGCAATAGCAGTATTACATAAGCATGATGCACCATCATATTTTCACAATAATCACCAATATCATCAGATTAAAGTGGCTACATGACTGTGACCACACTATTACGTCTCTGCACTCCATCTTGGTCTCTAAGTTTTAAGCAAAAGCTCACCTGGCTGGCTATAGAGGGGTCTAGTGAGCGCTTTAGGACATGACGCTCTTTAGGGTAAAGAGCAGAGGGGGGGGTTGGACGAGACAATGCTCTCCGAGTGTCAGCAGCATGACAGTATGATAGTGCTGTTGTTGTTGTTGTCGTGGCAGCACTGCTTTCACCCACAACCTTTGTCTGGGGACAAATCAAGAAGTATCTTTCTTCATATTGACACGACTTCCTTATCTATTCTGCGTGCGGGTGCGTGTGTGTGTGTGTGCGTGCGTGTGTGTGTGTGTGTGTGAGTGTGTGTGCGTATGTGTGTGCATGTGTGTGTGTGTGTGTGTGCCTGGCCCTTGTGGTTGTCCAATCAGAGCTCACTGTTGCCAATAACTCCTCGTTACTGCTGTTGATGATGTCACAGATGTGTTCCGACCCCTGACCCCCCCCCACCCCCCACACACACACACACACACATTAATTAGACCCCTGATGTGATTAGCTGGTGGAGGATGACTTCAATCGCCTGCACACACACACAGAGACATAAACCACACACATATATATTTATAAGTGCCTATAAACTGTACACGTAAACACACAGAATAGATTATTTTATATATATATACATATTGTATTAACACAAGCACACACGCACGCACACACACACACATAAACCCGCAACACGTTTCCATTGTAAATGGGAAGTGTTGGCAGGACTTCCTCTATGTTCAGGCTAACAGGATGTGCACATAAACCTGATAGCAAGGGGACATTCCTAAGAAATGCAGATGAACTATAGTGCAGATGAACTATAGTGCAGATGAACTATAGTGCAGATGAACTATAATGAAGATAGTGCAGATGAACTATAGTGCAGATGAACTATAATGCAGATGAACTATAGTGCAGATGAACTATAGTGCAGATTAACTATAATGCAGATGAACTATAGTGCAGATGAACTATAGTGCAGATGATATAATACATGCAGTGTAGTTTTTGCTCTGTTTTCTTACAATTACACTCACTTAGACAGTGCAGGTGCTTTAAACCTCTTACACATGCATTATTAACATGTGCATCACACACACACACACACGCACACACACGCACACACACACACACACACACACGCACACACACACACTCCAGTCCAGTCCAGACCCCAACCCAGTATTGACCACCACAGCCCAGTCAAGTCTCCAGGGTTTGTCCTGTAGGCCATAGAGTAGAGGAACAATGAGATATTGTGTCTGATAATAGAGCCTCACTGTTATTTATATCCCCCCCGCCCCCTCTCTCTCTCTCTCTCTCTCTCTCTCTCTCTCTCTCGTGCTCTGCTGGGCTATATTATGCTATACTGTAGCTTGTGACAGCATGTGTCCATGGTACATTGGAGGGCAGCCTCGCAGCGTAGCCCCATTGGAAGTGGAGCTGCTCGCACCCTTGTTTGATCAGCTGGATTGGCACCATTGGGCATTGCCAGATGGTTACTGTACACACAATATCTTAAACAATATTGACTGTATCTCGATATGCATTATATTCGATGATGAAAGAAGACATGTACCATAATAACAGGCTTTGGTAGGGGTGCACAATATATCGACTCAGTATCGTTATCACAATATCACGTTGCGCAATATCATATAACGAAAATGTTGCTGGAAGTAATACAATGCAATATTTAGTTTATTTTGTGTAGAGATGCGTTCGACTGTTTGGCTTAGTTGTTTTTGATTTAGACAGAAAAGTAAGATGTGTGGGTGAGGAAGCTAATGATATAATAGAGATCAAAGAGTTGTAAGTAAATTGTAGTTGTATCTTGTTGTAGATAAATAATCAATATACAATCGAGACATGTTAAAATGTAATTACTTCATAGCCTACACACAGCCTATACCGAAATATAACTGAAACTATTTAATTTTATGATTTCAGGTAAAGACATTTAACATGTCTCGATTGTATATTGATTATTTATCTACAAACAGGAGCTAATACTTGCGCTGAAATTGCATGCCCATATAGCTAAAAATAAACCGGTGGTAACTCCGTAGTCTTGCCGTAACAGTCAATGACTGAAGTCTCCATCCTAAGACGCCAAAGGCTTTCTAACGCTTCGAAAAGTGACGAGAAAGGCCGTTGACCAAGCTGCAATCTTTGACGAGTTGGGAATGAGAATGTGTTGTATGCAGTCCCAATTAGTTTGTTGTTAATACATTTAGATTCAGTACATCTAAATGTTTGTTTCTTTTATTAGGTTTAACCTTAACCGTCCCAGTCCATAACGTCCGGAGCCCGCACAAGCAGGCTTCTGGAACCTTCAGTACCACAGGGACATTGAGTTGAGTTTCAGTAGGAGAAGATAGCCTTGTGTTTGTTAACACTACGTAATGAATATCAAGTATGTAAATAACCATTAGGTTATATAATATATCGGAATAAATAATATAATTAGTATATGTCATTATTATTTCCATGTAAATTTCCAATAAGCTTAGTTTCAGATATTGTCCACCTGTATACGGGTAGTGTTTTATTTTGAAGTAAAACCTGAGCTTCCGGGCACGAAAGGAAGAGATTTAGTACCAGGCCGATAAGGGCACAAGCTTTCACGGTCGTTAATAAGTACCTTTTTTGTAAAGGAAGTATTAAAGGAAACTTATAACACCAGTTTGAGAGCCAAGTCCATTATTAAATCGGCCGGGATGCTACAAAGTAGGTCACTTTGCAATACACATCTATACCGAGTCACCACTAAACATGATGTTTAAATAGATAGTTTTATTACATAGATGTATATATATTCATATATTGATTCATATCATATGCTATAGTTTACATTGATCTACGTTGAATTGTGTTTTTCTAACCAGCTTGATTGATTTACATTGTAATTAAATGAAAAAGTTTTGCTGACCGTGATCCCCAAGCAAGTAGTCACGACGACCCCTGGACTCAAAAGAGTGTGAAGAATCATTTGAACTGTAGAATGGTCTTTCTATGCCCACTAAATACTGAATACTTTTGTTGCCGATTTTCAGTCTGCAAAATCCACTGATTCCAATAACGATTATACTTTTTTACATTTTATATCAAATGAAATATATATATATATATATATATAATATGAAATCGCACTACAACCGCTCGTATTTTGAGTGGAAATAAGCCAATTCCGATCCCCTGCTGATCTATCGGTGCATCCCTACTCAATATATTTGTGCTGTATTGGTTTACTGTAGCTTTTTGTAGTTCATAACTTCTCCATTCTCAGCAGACTTCTCTTATTGTTATGATCATTGTGCTTAATGAGTCAGTGGAGATCCTTTTAGATGTGGTGTTTTGTGGGTGTTTATGTAGGCTCCCAGATAACAAGCAAGGAGTCTGTATTAGATCAGATCAGATCAGATCAGATCAGATCAGAGCAGAACAGAACAGATCAGATCAGATCAGATCAGAGCAGATCAGATCAGATCAGATCAGAGCAGATCAGAGCAGAACAGATCAGATCAGATCAGATCAGAGCAGAGCAGATCAGAGCAGAACAGATCAGATCAGATCAGATCAGATCAGATCAGAGCAGAACAGATCAGATCAGATCAGAGCAGAACAGAACAGATCAGATCAGATCAGATCAGATCAGATCAGAGCAGAACAGATCAGATCAGATCAGATCAGATCAGAGCAGAACAGAACAGAACAGATCAGATCAGAACAGATCAGATCAGATCAGAGCAGAACAGAACAGATCAGATCAGATCAGAGCAGAACAGATCAGATCAGATCAGATCAGATCAGAGCAGAACAGAACAGAACAGAACAGATCAGATCAGATCAGAACAGATCAGATCAGATCAGATCAGAGCAGAACAGAACAGATCAGATCAGATCAGAGCAGATCAGAGCAGAACAGATCAGAGCAGAACAGAACAGAACAGAACAGATCAGATCAGATCAGATCAGATCAGATCAGATCAGAGCAGATCAGATCAGATCAGATCAGAGCAGAACAGAACAGAACAGAACAGATCAGATCAGATCAGATCAGATCAGATCAGAGCAGAACAGAACAGAACAGATCAGATCAGATCAGATCAGATCAGAACAGAACAGAACAGAACAGAACAGATCAGATCAGAGCAGAACAGCAAAGACTGACAAACACTACTGGCTAACCAACCAGACATGGTGGTTGACAAGGACCAGGAGCAGAAGAGTTGCAGTTGTGGCAGTCCCAGCTGACAACAACGTCAGCATAAAGGTGCTTGATAAGATCACAAAATGCCCGGGCTGAAGGAACAACAGATGTGGTCCCAGTGGATAGCACTGTGACCTCGCAGCAAGAAGGTTGAACCCCAGCCGCCCCAGCCTTTCTGTTTGGAGATTTTATGTTTCCCTGTGTCTGCATGGGTTTCCTGTGTGCTCCGGTTTCCCCCACCATTAAAAAACATGTTAATTCTCCAGTGACCAGTGACACTGGCTCCAATCTGGAGTTGGTCCCCAGGCGCTGCACAGCGGCTGCCCACTGCTCCCTTGAGGGATGGGTTAAATGCAGGGGATGAATTTCGCAACATGTATGTGTGTGACAATAAAAGTACCTTTACCTTTGGTGGTACAGTAGAAACACTAGCGGCTGTGATTCCTAAACCAAGAGGGTGGCTCCAGCAGGTTCCAGGTACAACACCTGTGGTCTCTGTCCAGAAGACTGCAGCCTAGGAACGGCTAAGATACTATGCAGAACCCTCAAACTCCCAGGCTCTAACTCACACATGCACCAACTAGGGATGGATGTGCATTTTGGTGATTTTTACTGCTCGAGTGCCTGACAGAGAAAATGAGCGAGTGCTCGAGTATACCTCAGAAAACGAAAGGATGTTAGCCTAAACTCGCACGTTTAGGCTATCACTGGGTCATGACATCAATGAAGCATCTACAAAACAACTAGGTTACAATGCGGAGTAGTTCTATAAATATGCTGTTGTATTATAAATGGTTCCAAGCTGACTGAACATAACCACAGCCGGGGCATTAATACGGAAGCAGAATGTGTATTAAATATAGTATACTGTATATGTTGGATTACAGATTTATTTGTGTGTTGTCATCATCATCATGAAACGTATTATCGAGCATTGCTGTCGCAGACGAGTACTCGAGTACCCGTGCCCATCCCTAACATGCTAACATGCACATGTGGCCAGCCGGCTATCAAAACAAATAACAGAGGACTTCAGACTATAACACAAACTTTGATGGTTCAGTGGATTATCGATAATCTCTTAAACTAGAACTACACCAAGGCGTGGACTAGCGACTGGGCGTCTTCTAGCGACAGCCCAATTACCATTTCTGTCGTCGCGATTGTGCGTGTTCCAGGCACAAGGAAGTTGCGGGACTATTACTGACAGCGAGTAAATCGAACCACAACACTGACACCAAAATATAGTATTTAGTGCTTGTGTTATCAAATGTAGGCCTTTCTATGCCTTTTGTTAATTAAAAATTAAATGAAGAGAAGACAAAGGAGTCATAGGAAACACAAACAGGCGAGCAACACTGTTTATGTGTTACTGTGATTTGAGATATCATGTTAAAATGCAAACAGTAAACAGTTTACTTGTTTTTGGGATGCTGAATGTTTTTGTGTTTTTTATATTGATATAACTCTGCAAGGAAGCCTGAAAAGCCTTTACCTAGATTATGATAGGTGGAAACGCTAGCGATTTCTTTCACCTGTCGCTGATTCAACATTTGAATCGCTAGATAAAGTTGATAGAGCGTCGGGTTTGGGTTGATAGGAGGTCCAGCGGCTACACCAAAGAGTCAACCAGCCACCTGGCCATTTCTGTTGATAAGCAGTCGCTCACACACGCACCAGCTAAGACCTCTGGAGTGTAGCGTTCTAGCTTCTAGCTTTACACACCCCTTGTTATTATCTATTATTACAGTTCTGACTATTATGAATCGTCTATTAGACATTAATCCTTTCAAACACACTAATGTGGTGCGTTTGGAAAAAAGAAAACGGAACATTAAATCTATTTTTATATACGGTATCTAACGTTCCAGAGCTCCTGACAAGTAGGGGGAGCCCTGACGTACACACACACACCAGAGGTTAGCGTCCAGCAGGCAGTCACAGGAAGTTACTGACGTCATTCAACTTCCTCACACACACACACACACACACACACACACACACACACACACACACAGAGCACAATGAATGCCGTGGCGTATCAGGGCCACATGTGTCCCTGAGTCATAATTTGAGGACCCCCGCAGGTGTCTGTGTGGTCTCAGGTGTAGACCAGGACTGGGAGTTGATCCAGCTGATCCATGTTAGATAGAGGGCACGCCCCAGTCCATGGTTGGACTTTGTACTTCGGCCCATGTTCCCTTTGGCCTTTTGACCCTCGTCTTAACAGCAGTCCCTTCCTGCCGTATCCACACACCACCCCTACACACACACACACACACACCACCCCTACACACACACACACACACACACCACCCCTACACACACACACACACACACACACACACACACACACCACCCCTACACACACCTACACACACACACACACACCACCCCTACACATACACACACACACACACACACACGCACACCACCCCTACACACACCTACACACACACACACACACACGCACACACACCACCCCTACACACATACACAGACACACGCATTCATATACGCACACATACTCATACACACACACACACACACAAACACACACACGTGTTCATATACACACACACACACAGACACACGCGTTCATACACACATATACTCATACACATGCGCGCACACACACACACACACACAGACACGTGTTCATATACATACACGTACTTATACACACACACACACATGCACATGCGTTCATATACACACATATACTCATACTCACACACACACACACACACACGTCGTTCATCTGTCAGGCCCTTGACACTCCACTGTAATGAAGCTGTCCCTCTTTGTCCCATAATGCAACAGGGTTACAGACATTGTACTTTGTGCACATGATGGGAACACACACACACACACTGACACATCTCCTCTAGTCTTGAGGTTCTGCTTCAAGTCACGCACACATGCGCGCACACACACACACACACACACACACACACACAAGGATCAAACAGACCAGTAGGGAGAGATTAAAACTTCGCACATTCCAACCTCCTCAGGAAGTGCCCGGACACACAACCACAAGGTCACACACACAAACACACACACACACACACACACACTTGCTTTTTCTTTGAAAGCCTCCACCCCTCCCACAAGGCAGCATTCTTTGCCATAGCTACAGGCACTGTGGCCTTGCTATATCCTGTGTGTGTGTGTGTGTGTGTGTGCGGGCGCGTGTGTTTGTGTGTGTGTGTTTGTGTGTGTGCGCATGGTCGTGTGGTCGTGGTCTGACCGGTCATTCCTTGTTCTTTTTGTTAATAGCCAATGCAGGTCTTTTTTCTACTGTCCATCATTCAGTAGCTGGTACTAACTACTAACTACAGTCTACTAGTCAGCTCAGCGTAGAAGACTGGCGTTGTATTGGGCAGGTCCCAGTTAGGATAGGACTGCTACTGTACTGACTTCAATAGAATCAGTAGAACTTTGTGGATGTACTGGTCTGGATGTGTACTGTCTATCTGCTGACGCTTACTCTATCCCTTCTGATCTTCGTCAATAATTCAAGTAACGAAGCTGTGAAAAGTTCTGCATGTGATGCATGTCAATGAAAACATGTTTTTTTTTGTCAGGCCTCTAAATATGCTAGACCTTTCTTAAAATAGACATGCATCTCTTGTGGCTGGCTGCTGGAATATTGCCCACGGCACTGAAGTCAACAGCTTCTGATTGTCCGGTTCATAAAGTCATCGTCTCTTTCACTGTGTTCTACTGTGTGGAATTCTAAATATGAGGGAGCTCCTGAAATACATTGCAAAAACATTGTGACTTCTGTCACAAATAATGTAATTAAATATATTTATGCCATATATATTAAGACATTTTCTGGAATGAAGTATGAATTTTCATAAAAGTATTTTAGTGTTTTTCTGTTTGGTTTCACTGAAAGTAATTTGTGATGTTTTATATACATTAGTATACTAATTAAATACACCATAATTGGAGTTGAAGAATACGTTTTGTGACATTTTAAGTGTAGGGACAGAACACGAATGTCGTTAAGCGAGGGTTGGACAATATGTGGCTGTTTCAAGCCTGTGACATCACTCTTTGTTCTGAATTGCTGGTTATAGTTGGCTGCAAGGGGGGTTTCGACCCTAAGGTGAAAGGTCAGGGTGATGCCATCTCTGCATGCTGTTGTGCTGTCATGGCTAAACATGTTCAACACTGGGTTAAACCTTTCTTTGAAGTCCTTGAAGATATAGAAATGTGTTTCACAGGACTTTGCCTATACGTCTTTTATTTACATGAAATATAGTATACTGAAAACATGAATATAATTGAATGTGCCAGTTTCTTTTATAAAATAAAACTTTTCTTATTTAGAGATACACCATATGATATTTACAATAAAGTCTTCAAAGGTTTTGGAACAGCAAGGCTAATTTCTTTGTTTTTTTCAATATACTGAAGTAAAGTTTTAGATAAAAATATGTACATGAGATGACAGATCTGAATTTGAGCTTTTATGTCCTGATATTTTCATCATGAACAACTTAGAACACCCAAGTATGTGAACAGATAGTATTTCACCATGTCAATCTGCATCAGGTCTGCGACCATGACATCATCAAACCGTATTATTATTTAGTGATTATTTTTGTTTCAGGATGAATATCTCTTTGCTCTCCTCTTTGGGAGGTGAAGGTCTGAGGATGGACCTCTTCTTGTTTGGTTTCTTTGTCTTGCTGCATGATGATGTTTCTTCCTGCCTAGTTTGGATGCATTTCTCCGTAAATGGTCAGATAGAAATGATTTTTTTTTGTAGACTTATGAATTCACCCTGCTGCTACAATCACAAGTCCCATCATCAAAAAACATTTAGATTTATTAATTTGTTTTAAATGTATTTAATCTTAGGAATATTTAACAATTACTCATTTATCTTTTAAATGACCCTGCATATAATTAACATTATTAGTGCATTTATGTGGTGTCTTTTTTGTGTGTATGTCATGTGATACTTGCTGCAAAACCAATTGCCTCATGGGGACAAATAAAGGGTTGAACCTGAACTGGATATTTGGTTAGAAACGCCTTTTACAGATGCATTCATTATTGGCAGGCTGTCAGGCTGTGGTGTCGGTGGCGAGTGCAAACGAACGAAAAAAACAACTAAGATGGTGAATCAGCCACGAGCCCTC
>JAODUH010069776.1:0-16553 GCA_027564835.1 Typhlichthys subterraneus
AAAGAGACTTGTGTCATTGTGTCACTGGCTGTCGCCACGATGTGGCCGTCTTCTTGGTGTCTTTCTGATATTAAACTGTGGTTTTGCAATTTAGTGTACAAGCTTGTTAAAGCTTGCCTGTGTTCTATGTGAATTTATTAAAACTTTTTTGACAGTAAATTTTAAATACCCTTATATTTTTTAGTGTTGACAGTACCAGTAGAGATATGTTTTAATAGCTGATGCGGGTTTATTGATTTTTAAATGCGCTGGAAAATAGCCCGTTTTGTACGCAATTGAGGTGATGCAAAGTAGTGCGTAAGGGTGTTTGTGTATACTATTTCTCCAGCCGTGGTCACGTGGTGTCATAAATGATGGTATTATTAGAGGCATTTAAGACATCACTGAAGGCCTAGGTGTGAAATGCACGGCCCGCCACTGAATTTACCTACATGTAAATACCCTCCCACAGCATATTTTTTTGTGTGGAGAAATCTGAAAAAGTCAGTGGTCCAATACGATTTAGTGTATGGCATGTGAAGACTGACTTAAACATGTGTGTGTAACTTTGAATATGTTCAACTACAGTATTATCCTTGATGGAGGAAACAAATTGTTAATGAAATCCATAGTCTACCACTATAGGCCAAAGGCATATCTGCAGTCAGAAATGTTGTGTTCTGTGAGCAAAATGTCAATAAAATACAAGCGGCTGGTCTGAAATTGACTTAATAACCATAGCCCAATCTGAGCTGTCATGTTGGGACATTGAAGATCAGTCTCTCTGCCAACACTCTAAAAATGAGCCATGTAGCTGGCCGTCCATGTATTGTCTTAAAAGAAGAAACCTCAAATTCAAACCTGATGCCTATACCATTGTTCTCTGTTCATACTGGACACAGTCACCCAGACACAGCTGAAGAACATACGAGCAGTGCACTTGCTGGAAAGAAAAGAGAGAGAAAAAGATTTATGAGGTTTTGATTTGGCTGTCGTACATGCATTAGCACTCCATATGGTATCACAACTCAGTGACGGGCATGCGTGCATGCCCCAGATGCTTGTGACACTTTCATTGGCACAAAGTACCGTATCAATGGTCACATCGACCAGTCTGTCTGTCACTTGCCATAAGGAGGAAGGAAGATTGGACTAAAATGAATTGGGCCATATGTCGCACTAGACACGATTAGAGACAAGATGTATTTCATTCAAACATCATCCTCTGTGTAACTCTAACCCCTGTGTTCTCAGTTTAATATAAACAGTTGACATATTTATGTTATTATAAATACTTCTCCTTTTACTATTTATTGCTTGGTCAGACTTTTCACATATTACGGAGTGATAAAGTTATGATTTCATAGCATTTGTTATAGCCTACATGAGTCGTGACTCACGCTTTGTTTCTATGTTGTAAACCACTTTTTGGCTGACAGAGCTTTATCTCACTTAAGAAAAGCATTGTTTGACCCTGTCTCCTCACATCACAAGAACATGACTGAATAGAAAAGATCAATGCAATAACAAAAGTCACCATATCCTTAAAGACTAATTATGGTGTATTGTCATAAATATTCACACACTTTTCTGATGTGTTTTCACAATATTACTTTTTAACAACTTCCATGGCGACAATAAACACACCATTTCAAGCCCTTATCTGTTTTAGTGAGAACTGCCTTTACTAGGCTGTTCGCCAGCATGAGTCCATTATGATAAGTAATAGGCCACAGGCCCCACACAGAGCTAGCTGTGCTGATGCCTCACCAGATAAGCATGGCACAGCCGAAGCAATTCTCTGTTGCTTTTCTCCAGTGCTGCCTTTACACCTCTGACCTGTAATTGAACTCACATTTATCCCTGCATCCACAATGATTGCTGATGCACAAAACAGGAAAAAGTCATTAAGACATCTAGAATATCTATGCTGGATATTTCTCTAAAGGCAACCAGGCTATCATATCAAGGTAAATGAATGAATTCTTACAGGAACAAACTATCACCTCGTTGAAGAAATTGTATAGGGTGTGTATTTGATGCCAGGTTATAATTTGCAGTTGGCACAATGTCTCATAGGAATGCAACACACATGTTTGATCTCTGCATTAATGTGTAGTCTGAGTGCAAAAGATGCTTATTACAGTGGGAGGTGGAATTTTTCCTCCATCTGACAAGACCATGGATGGGTAATTTGCCTGATAGAAGCATTTTTATTACAGAGCCCTGGAGTGAGTGGGAATGATAGGCTTTCTTACTGTCTTTGCTGACTACATTTATATGTTTTGTTTTATCTCCAGCTGATACTCCTGGAATGTTTGTTTAGACTCATCCTCTTGCACGGGAATTACCTGGAATTTGGAGGCCTCTCAATGAAGAGTTAAGACGCACCTGGAATTAAAGTGGTGGTGTGATATTTTCAGCCACAAGAGGGTAGAGATGAGCAAGTCGTCATTAAAATGCCTCCGCAGAATTAGAATGAATGGTGGATCAGCATAAACTGGGGGGTTCTCATAGGGCATTACATGGCAAGAGGAGGTAAAATGCTACTCAGGTATTATAGCTACAAACTACAGTACTGCAGAACGCACTAACTATACTACACTTTCAAGTAAAAACATAAATTTCCTTTCAACCCTCAGAGTTCACTACTAGAGATATACATTTAATAAACTGCAATATAATCTGATTGACATTCTAAATATAATATTGACAAGAGCTCACTGCAATCATATTTTTACATTCTGTTACCTACTTTAGAAGCTAATTGTCTTGTAGCTATAGCAACACAGGCCACAAACAACCACTAAATATTATTATTATTATTATTATTATTATTATTATTATTATTGTTATTAATATGTGCTATATGTTATTTGTTTTATTTTATCTTTTGTTAGTTCTCCGTGATAAACTATCTTATGTCTCAAGTTTGTAATTGTTTAATGCTAGTTAAAGGGATAAACGTAATCTGCCTTCAGTGGATAATTATACAGTATTTATTATGTACTCATTTGTAATATCCTGTCTATTATTCCTTTTTTGTCATATTGTTTTATTGATTTATTGTTGATCTATTTGCATTTTACCATTTAAACTTTAAAGTGTAAACTGTAAAGCACTTGGAGCTGCAACCTCGCATTAGAAGTGCTATATAAATAAATGTATTATTACATATTTTTTATTCTTATTCTTATTGTTCTTATTATTAAAGGCAACATACTATATAAAATGTTGATTTACTAGATTGCTCTCCTCAGAGTTCACACTAAAGTCAACTGTAGTGGTAGGTATGAACTGGGAAATTAGTGGGAAAGTAGACGGACTGGCTTTTAGTCTAGCAGGACCTTGAAATAACACGGCCAAATTAAACCGAACAGCTTGGGTGTATGCATAAATAGCTCCAGGGATATCTTGACATTTTTCCTGGCAGTATGAGTGAGATTGTTAACTGTGGGTTAAGCATTTTCTGCCTTTCAAGCCAGCCAAAATATTACAGTGGTGTGACACACAAATGGAGAAATACGGAGGGATGTCACTTATGATGGGACTTTGTTGTAAAGTTAATAAGCAGTATAATATGATAGTTGATCAGTATTGCTACTTGAGAAACATGCAGGTAAAATCAGGTTTATGCAATTAGCTCTATAATTAATCTGCTCTTTTATCTACGCTATGTTCTTCCCTCAGAGCAGGGATGTTCAGCATCATATCCAGACCTTAGATGGTGCTGTCATATTCCTGCATTGGTTGCATATGGCAGTCTATGCTAATATTTAAGGTCTGTGTCTGACAAAGAGGGCTTGTTTTCCCAGGCTTCATTTTGTTCACAGGCCAGCCTTGGCTTGGAGCAGCCACTACAGCATTAAAATTAAATTATAGGAATATTTATACTGCACCTCATATAGTCCAACTAAATGTACATCTGATTCTCATTTCTGGGAGACACTGTACTGTGTGACATGATATCAAAGTGTTTTATACATGAATTATTATTCTACACTGCAAATACCACATTTGGTAGGGCAACACATATTATTGTTTAAAAGACTGAAAAGCTTAAATCTTCATGCTTTTAGTGTTACACATTCCATAAGACAACACTTGGTGACCATTTCCACAGATCAAAATGTGATATCTGTCAAACATTACATTACACAGCAAGCCCGCAGACAGAGTAGAAACCCTTTTGATTTCTCAGAGAAATGCACACACTGCCGGGATCTCTTTCATCCTATCAGACCACAAATTAGAGAAGGATCAGCTCACTATTCCAATACACCTCATGAATCTCTGTAAAAGTGTAAACTTCAGTTCACTTACTTACATGACCAGTATATTATTTGTTTTAGTGGCACACTTAAGGCGAACCCTGTGAAAATGGTGCTACAGTAATACCATTGGCTGACAATCTTATCTTACAGTAATTCGCTATTCACACCCATTGCTTGGTATTTTCATCCCTATTTTTGTGTGTGTGTGTGTGTATGTGTCTCATGTTTGCTATTTGTTCCTTTTTATGTTGTGTGAAGTACGTGCAGAAATAGCCTCTAGTTAGCAACAGCTAACATTTAAGTACACCAAGGAAGATACCATCAAATGTCTGGCCAAGTGCATTTAGCTTCGGCTTTTTTGGTGTACAAGTATGCTTTGGAAATACAGTGCACTATAGCTGAATGCTAATAGGTCATCATTTTTGTTATGGTTTTGGATGTTATTGAATCTGATCAAAAGGCCACTGTGCCTCTTGCCCTTATCTTGGACTTGGCAATCTGTGGCAACAAGGGAACTGTAAGGAACTATCCAATGTGAGTATAAATAGTATGACCATGAGTAAATGACCCTTTCCCTGGATACACACACTCACAAGATCAAAAGGGTAAATCCTCTGGTTGCTAAAAAAACACTGATTACAAATTTTTCACAATTTCCTTTACATTGACAGAGTAGATCTGGCTAAAGCATGCAAGATGTGCGTGTGTGCGCGCACGTGTGTGTGTGTGTGTGCAGTATGCACGTCTTCTGAGGTTTGCTAGTGGAAGTGGCGTGTTGCCAGCCAAACCTCAGTCTTACAAGAAAGATGAGCGCTGTTGTTCCAGGAGAAGATACCAGCTTTGCTTCCCAAATCCCTGCTGGCTGGACTGAAATTTCAGCCCTGTAAATTGTGAGGGGCCTGACAAAAGATGACATTGGCTTGTACGTTTTAGGGCCTGGCACATAGGGGATTCCATTATGTAGCTGTCACACAGTGTTAGACGACACAGCAAACACTTTCATGTGTGTATTACCATTCACCCCTCGGAGATAATAGATATTTTGCCTTCGCCAATTCATTTCTCTATTGATTCCCCCTCCATTTAATAACTTCTTGCAAGCAAGCACATTTTAATGAGTACAGGAATGCTGACATCTCAGAAGTGAGGATAAAGGGTTATGTTTGGTACAGATACGCTACTTAAAAGAGTAGAGTGTCTTTATTTGCCAGAGGGGGCAGAGCGGAGTTGGGATGGGTCCTCACCCAACAACATTGTGTCTGCCATTCTTATCCAAATGGGTTAACTCTTGTGTGGTGACTGGGACTTGCTAATGCTGTTGCAGTTGCTGACGTCATATAATGCATATCACATAATACCAATCATTAAGAAGGCGTCGGTTGTGCTGCCCAGCTTGTGTGAGACGTGAGGCACTGGGTGTGTCCGCACAAAGAAGACCAGCAGTCTTCAGACCCAGCCAGCAGTCCAAGAGGTCTAATTAGCTAGCCTGTGGTAGCCAGACTGACAATTCACTTTGTGAATATGGTCTGGACACATTGGGGACTTTTTCTAGTTGCATTCCAGTGGTCGTATACGTTTCATTTTAAAATGATTAGCGTGGCCTTTAATCAATCAGTTACTATAGTTTAGCTTCATCTAGCTCTACCACATTGTTGGAACTATATGTAAACAAGAAACGCATGACTTCAACATCATCGCACTTAGCCACCCCCACTGGTCTGCCCTTCAGAGTAAACTTGAGCTGAGAGCTATAGAGGGGCGGAGCCAGGCAACTGATTAGCCGTCTGTCTTTACAGTCACTTTAAATGATGGATTTCATGGTGACTGACAGCAGGCTCGGGTAGGTAACACCTTGTCAAATACGGGTCATCGTACAGCTGAACGTGCATGTTCAGTTTTAACCTTTATACATAAAACCATGTAGAAGCATTATAAAGTCTTGACAATATCCTTATCCACAGTAAAGTGAAATTACACTGCTTCTTGGAAAGTGAAGTGCTGAAATGAAATGCAGGTAGCATGTATTAATCTACCTACAATAACATACAAAAGTACACTTCAACGTTTCCATTATTTAATTTTTGTTACATTTATTCAATTCAACATTAAGATTGATGCGTTTACGTCATTGTAACGTGTAGAGGCACAAGTCAAAATGAAGAATTAAAATAGATCTCTTGTCTGTCAGTCAGAGAACACAATACAATATTAGGCATGTGTATAGTAACTACATAGTAAGATAATAATGATTTCTAACAACTTTTACATCACATTGCATTAAACATTAGGTTATTATATAACAAGGAGACAATAAGATGGTGAACCGAGACATTCTCATGGTCCATGAAATGCCATCAGACAGTACAATAACATCTCCAAGATGTTGGGATAAATAACAGATTCTCTGAAAATAAATGTTTTCCATTAACAGTAGACTAACTTCACATTCCTGAAAAGAATTGAGTGAAGAAGTTAACCTATTCTGACAATGCTATTCAGGTTTCATTTCAAGTGTAATGGTATGCTAGAGAGAAACACTCTTTGTTAAAGAAGAATTGTGTGTGTGTGTGTGTGTGTGAGAGAGAGAGCAGTTTTAGGGGCACATCAGATGTTTGGCGTTCTGGGCGTCTTCGTTCTGGGCTTAGGCACTGGGAACTGTTGGCCTTCAGCCACTCTGGCTGTGCGCTGTTCCTCGTCTTCAGGGATACCCTGCTGCCCAGTGTCCTGGATGCATGTGGCCGTGTTCAGCGGGCTCTCAATCCCCTCGGGGAGGGGTTTGAGAGAGGTTCCATGGGGGTCCATGGTCTCATATTGTAAGCTGTTGGTGTCAGCCTCCTGCCTCCGAGTCACTGGGGCCATTGGGAGAGCCCATATGTCATCCAGTCTCAACTGGGCCCTGCGGCGGCGGCAGCAAACTACGACGAGTATGATCAGCAGAATGAGAATAACACCTCCCCCGCCTGCCAATGCTGCCACCACTGTGGTGGCTCTGAAACAGACTAAGGTCGGTGCTGTAGGCTCTGTGCATTTCACATGGACGTTGTCGCTGGTGCTAGCGCTGATTTTGTTGGAAACATGGCAGGAGAATGTATTCTCCCCTTTTAGCTTGGTCAGCGATATGCTCAGTGTTGGTCTTGTCTCGCTGGTTAAGGGCTGTTTGTTCTGGGTCCATGCGAATACCACGCCTTGAGAGCTGTCTGCGCTGCAGCTAAGCTTCACTGTGCTAGACGTATTGTCACAGACGATGAGCACTTTCGGTTTTGATAACTTTTCCATAACGCACAGACGGGTCGGTGTATGCCTAACGGTCTGCCTGTTTTCATTCAGCACTTCTGCTTGGTAAATACCTGCACTTGTGAAGATAATGTTCCTCAGCTGTAGAGATCCCTCAGCAGAAATGTTCTCTGGTTTTCCGACATGCAATTTTGTTCCTTGTCTGTGGAAAATGATTGTGTTATTGTGGGTCCATTTCAACACATCTTTTAGTGCCAAGGTCTTGTTGTCCAAAGGCAGAGACAGCGTTTCTCCAACTGTAGCATATTTGTCACATGTATCCTTGTTAGGTTCAGAAAAGGTGGCATACGTAGACATGATGAAAACACCTAGTGTGATAGTCAGACAAAGCATGATATGTCTTGCTGCCCAGGATCTTGTTCTGATATTACGAAAACTGTTCTTGCAAAACACTTTCCCGAAATCTAATTGTAATATCCGATTTTTTACTGCAAATGATTAAATTACACATTACTCATTAGATCAAATAAAAGTAGTACCGATCCAGTGTTGACTTCTGTTGTCTTAGATTATATCTAGTAAAGACAACAATTTTCAGTTTACTAGCAAAGACAAGGAAGTGTGTCCTTTTAAGCAAGGGACATGTATTAGCCAAGAGCTTGTTCTCAGTTCTCTTTAAAATCCAGCAAATCAGCATTATGAAATCACTTATTATTCAATACTCACATTCAATATTTACCGCATCGAATGATTCATACATCCAAAAATGTGGCAACCAATATTACCAATAATATTATATCAAGCAATATTTAGGCCTACGTGAAAATACATATTGTACAGTATATGGTTATATATAAACTGTTGTCCGTATGCTTTTTAGGTGCATCTGTATGCAGGCATGTTTTATTTGACTTGCAAAAACTTCTTAACTAGATAAACACAAACTGTTTATTATAGGCTGCTTATGTGTGTGTATATATATATATATATAGCTACAAAATAATGTATACATTGTTGAAATGTATTACAGTAATATAACTAAATACATTGCATGACATATGTTAAGACATAATGGACTGTACAAGAAAACATATTTTACACTTTTCTTATACAGTATTATGATAATAGAGGTTGAATAAACTTTAAAGAAAGATTCTGATATCCTATATCAGTTACCATAGTCAGTAGAACAAATAGGTTTATTTCTGACCTTATGATAAAACCAGTGAACATGTAGCCATGTCCAAATGTGTAGTCATTGAGTGGCAGTTGTACTAGAGCCTTGAGCTGTGCAGCTGAATTGCAGAGATTGTATATTTTGTAATTATAGACTATGGTCATGCTGTCAAATAAGGGATGAAGTGAAAATTAAATGAAATCATTTCAATAAATCTTCTCTTGAGCAGTGAAAGGGCCCTTGTACAGCAAGCCACACAAGTACAGCGGTTCATATTTAACAAGCCATAACAGTGGATTCAGCCAAGCCCTGTGATATGCTCAACACATTTGACTAGGTGGTTTCCATCCAACAAATCTCCATGTGACACATAGTTACATACAGCTAATTTGACTCTGTTATATTTGTTGAATCTAAAGCCGGTATTATTTTTTAAAATCCCCTTAAATATAACTCATAAAATAAAATAAACATTTCGATGTTGAGACATGTATTGTTAGCTTTTTCGTACAAAAAAGACAATTAGCCTACTTGACAATAGTTTGTGATGAGGATGAAATTAAAATCAGTGCTATATCAGCTTTATTTGTCTTAGTAGTCTTAATGGTAACCACCTATAGTGTTTTCGTGTAAACATGAGCCATTGTTGTTTCTGTTCTGTCCTCGTCACTCTCTAGTCTAGTTCATACTGTAGCACATTGACGTAGTTTTGGGGGAAGGGAATGGGGGGAATGTGTTCCCCTCAGTATTTAGAACAAGTATATTTGTCCCTGCCAATAAAGACATGAAAGACGCACTGGAGCCGGCCGATGATATATCAGAGTAGTAGCGCATTATGCGTACCCTCTCATTGAACCGCTTGACAGTGTAGCTTTAACCTAGAATAGGCCTACTACACTATTGGTTCGCTGTTATGTCCTATGTTGGATATATTTAATGTGCACATTGTGCAAACCATCCACACGGCTTCATGCCGGCATATGGCACTGATGCACTACTTGCAACCTTCAACTAGGCCTGGACGATATGGTCAAAATGTATGTATCTATCTATCTATCTACCTATCTACGTATCTACGTATCTACGTATCTATCTATCTATCTATCTATCTATCTATCTATCTATCTATTTCAACATTTCGGTCGATACCATATAATTCCAATATCGATATGAACATAAAATATTATCACTGTTATTGAAATTTTTTTATATTGCGGTATATATTGATATGTAATAATTGTCCAGCGCTAACTTCAACTGCCTTATGCTCTGCCAGACATGCAAGGAGATGGGGGAGGAAGTGAGGGGGGGGTGGGGGGAGGGGGGAGTGCTATATAGCCCAAGGCGATAGTGCCGTGATTTTTACGTTAAAAAGTCTCGTTCTCCTGTAGTAGTTTTACAGTAATAGGTTATGGCCAAAATATGTAGTAGACTAATATTGTTTTAAGTCAGCTATTAGTTTAGCATACAAGAGATCATCCCAAAACACAGATGTTTTGAATATGCATAAAGTTTTGAACATGAGCATGAGCTATTAACGTCCAGGGGTTAATACATCATGTAGCCTACTTCCCCCATAGAAAAGAGGCCTATGCCTAAAGCAATACATATGTTTGGTAATCCATACTGCATTACAGTATATTCCATATACTTAGACTTGTGCCAGGGTTCCTGTATTTAATGTTTTCCTTTAAATATATAGACATTTCTACCCTACATTGATGCAGAAATTGCACAAATTCCATATGAATACACCAGAATGCAGAAAATTAAGTGTTGGATTTTCAAAATGTTATGGGGCAGGATCTCCTGACCCCCAGCTTTATATGTAGCCCCACCCACATGGTCAAACTAAGTCTACGCCCGTGCTGTAACATCAGTAGCTCACCAGACCCAAAGAGACATTAACTATACTGACCGTATTACACTGGAATCAAGTTCATTTTGCAACTATCATTTCATGCAATTAGCCGTGATGCACACACTGTTTCCATAGCTGTGAGCACCTTCAAAGGGACCCAGAGCAAGTGGAACACCTGTTTCTCTTAGCTCCACCATCATTACATGTTATTTGTCCACCCTGAGGCAATAGATGGATGTAGAATCTGAGGTATTCCGTGGGGGTGTATCTGACAGCTGTATGCAATGAATTCATTGTTGCAAATGTTGTAAAGATTATATCTTCAAAAAATCCCCGAGCTCTGACAGTGGAACGTGTATGTGTGTGTGCGTGTGTGCTTGTGTGTGTGTGTGCTGGCTCAAGGTGGTGCCTATTCCCAGCTCTCCACCTTTTTTCATTGCTGTCGACAGTATAGCACTTGGCAACGCATCCTGAAAGGGGAAGGGGGGGAAGCAATGAATGTTTTCAGCCGAAAGCGTTTCATGACCCAGCTTTTCACATTCACTGTTGTAGCGTTTAAGCAGCCGCCAATACAGTTCAGTCAGCACAAAAAAACGCTTTCATCAAGATGTTCACGTTCAATGTCTTCACAGTGAATGCCTTTATCCATCTGGATCCTATTACCTCATGTCTCTGTGGATCCCTTGCCTCCCAAAAACACTTCTCATTAATTAATTGCTATCCGTTAGGAACACAAGTGTTGGTTTACTTAGTTGTGGCTCACTGTAAATGTTCCAGCTGTCACTCAAAAGTATGCTTGGACACACAGTGATAAATGCCACAGCACCACTCCATTTTAGACCCAGGGTTAGCAGCCTTAATGCTAATTAATGAGCTAAATAATGTTTGACATCAATGAGACGTTGCCAGTTCTGGCTTTCAGCTGCTGAAGAGGTATCAATGCAAGCCTTGTACTGTAAGGCTCACATTCGTGCTTATTTGGCAGACGCTTCACAGAAACCTCAAGTTCAAGTCGATGCAATTATAATCAATGATTAACTAGGGTATTCTCCACCTTGTTTTCACAATGACGTCAATCAATACCCCCTTTTACCCCTCATGATCACCAATGTCAAACTGAAGCCAACCATGTTTGGCTAGCTTCAAACCCCTTCTGTGCTATTCCTCCTTAATTGGCTACAATTTATAGACTGTAATGAGCAGGCATGGGTTAATTGGACCCAATCCCAGATTCCCTCAGGATTGCAGGCAGGGAGCCCTTCTCCCAAGTCGATGTTAAATTCAAGGCCACAGATGGAGTCAGAGCAGCCTGGCTTGTCGGGGGACATCCTAATCCCTGACTCACTGTCCCCATAGCAGGCTGTCACCGTGGATGGACCCATAAGGCTGTATGGTCTGGTAGGCCCAGTACTCCCACAGGCCAGCCACAGTAATAATGAGACAGTGATGTCACCCGCAGAGCTCTGCTCCCTTGAACTGAACAGATGAAAGCCTGCTAAGCCTTCATCAGTAGCACCAGCAGTATCAACATCTCCCAACCACCTCTGCCATGTCTGGCCTTCAAAAACGGTTGATCCACTTTTGTTTGCCTCATCGTCATCCCCGGAAAAGCCTCGGGGGCCACAGTCTGGATTATGGAGCAAGAGAGTTTATAAATGAGGAGGTGGCAGGGTTTTTCTATTTCAATGTTGGCAATGGTCCATGGTCTCCACACAAGTGATTAGTAGGGGGGTGCTGAGGTCAAGCTAACTGAGCTTGCTATCCGGGTTTACACAAACTGCCTGTTTGCTGGCACAGTAATCACGTTAGCCATCCTAGTTTACATAACACCTCATGAGCTCTCATACTTCTCCATTCCATAACCTTGTAACTGTACCTTGTGCTCATTTCAGTAGAAAACTCAACTGACAAACCAGAAAGGAGAGAATATGAGAGTTTTAGAAACATTAATACCACTTGTTGGGTCATTTCGTGTTACTGCTTTGTTTTCAATGGGAAAATGTGTACGCCTTTAAAACATTGCCTCTACCTTGAGGCACATCCAGTAAAATGTCTGCTATTTAGATTTTCTGTGTATGCACGGCCTGTAGTCAAAACAGACTACATGACTGTCCTGTTTTGGAGCACGTTATGTAAAGCCACTTGATTTTGCTTATGTATTTATATATGAAATTATTCAGTCAAAGCCTGCTTTTAGAAATTATTATATTGCAATGATATTTCTGACTGTGGGTTTGTGTCCATTTTATTAACAGGTTAACAGGCAATATGCTATTAACTGCAGAATATAGTTTTATTTCACTGAACGCTGATGTTTGTGTGTGTTTGTGATGGGGGCGATATGTCCATGACAATGATGTGTTGAGAAAGTGGCATTTTGTTTCAAAATGTCACTTTCTCAACACATCATTGTTTATCTTTGTATTAAACATTCAGAACCTATTTTATTCATTATCAATTCCCCCTACACCACCCCTTGTGACAGTCAGGTGAGGACTGAAAGCATCGCTTTGACTCATCACAAGTCACTCCCGCAATTTCCCTAAAATGGTCTACGAGACATAAGCCAGAGTATTTTCCTTCTTTATTTTTCTTTGACAGGGTTCACGGGGCCACCATCTATATTTCCTCTTGCATTACACGGGACACTAAATAGTCTGGGTTGCTGGCGGAGCGAGGTGGGCCTGAGGGGGATGCTGGTCTTCAAACACAATTTGGGCTACGACTTATCATAGCTGACTGCTGTGTCGCCACAAAGGAGGAAGCTGCTTGTATCATCTTTGTTTTGCACAGGCCCAGCTGTCTCTGCTCACTGGGTTAATCAGATATCTGCTGATGCTGTGAGGCTTTGATGTGCACCGAGAGGCACTGCATAGAGGGGAATCACTCCCGAGACATATCTCCCTTTAGGAGTTCAAGTTTAAACAAATGAAAAGGGTTTTTTTTTCTCTGAAATTGTCCATATGGGACAGTGCATCTGTTTTCTGCTCTATTCCCCATGCACAGTTGGGACTAGACTAGCTAATATTTTGTTGTTGTTAATCATTACAAGATCTCCTGGTCTATCACAGCTAATTGTACATTCTGTTGAGACTGTGTTATTTTGACTGCTGGAGAGAATGAGCAAACACTTGTTTTCGAGGCTTCGACAGAGATTATGTCAGTGGTTTGAGCCTGAAGGCTGTCCTGTGGTCGCTGCTTCAATTTTATGACTAATGAAAATGTAATCCTTTACAGATGAAGTGCCATTCTTCTTCCATTCATCTCATTATATGCTAACAGATTAGCCAAACATGTAAACAATAAAGACCATTGTTTTATTTCAAAGACTGTTTTATTTTTTGTGTTTCATTTCCCCCTTTTTGGCTGTGCTTCTCTTGTAACAGAGTATGCAGAAGTCTGCTTGTGCTCTGACCTTTTCTTCCAACATACTTGTTTACTATTTACTAATACTAATAGACTGACATGGGTATCATAAATATGAACGCCAGTTCTTCGGTTATAACAGGTTTAGATTTCTCTCTTGCACTTAAAAAATGAGAGGAAACAAAAACCGAAAACACGACTCAATTCAATATTGTGTACAAAATACAAATAAAAGTTTTGGGGTGAGGCTGAAGAAAGCTTAGGTAACCCAAGTATGCGTACTTATTTATCTGATGCAGTGAATCAGTTCACTTGGCCATCATAGAGTCTGCGAGACACATAAAACAGGCCCTCTGCAGGGGCCTAAATCATCCCAATGCCTGAGGTAAGAAATAGGGACTGTGCTGACAGTCCCTTGATAAATGAATCGACAATTCTCACAGTCACATTTCTGATGGTATTTATTGTCATTGCCTCTAAAGCTTTCAGGAAGTGGCATTTATAGGCCTACAACCTTTTTGTCTTTCAGGATAGTCACCATGTCAGGAGGCAGTCATTGTGTCAGATATTATTGCTGTGTCTTGGCTGCAGGAGACAGGCAACACTAAAACACTATGACAATGACAATGTTCATTATATGCTAAAATAAATAGAAAGACTGAAATTGGAAAGGAAAGCACTGCACTTGTGTTGTGCCGGAATTACGTATAGAGACTTATGAGTGACAATGGTAACAGTCAATGAAAATCGACTACCCCACTTCCTGATGGTGTTGTCAAGCTTTCAGGGGAAGGCTATTAGGTCAGCTCTTCAGCGCGAGTTGCTCATGAATGAATGAATGAGGTTGAGACTATTGGGTTAAAGTACAGTTACTAGCCTACTGTAGCTTGACTAGCTTCTTTGCCTCCGTTTAACAATTTCTCGCCAACATTGACACTTTTGTACTCCATGTGCTCCCTGGAGGAAACGTAAAAAATGCAAGGACTTGTTGCCAGTGCTGAACAAACCTTTCCTTGGTTTTCTTTGTTGTTGTGCATCCACCTGATGGTTAAATCAACTAAATGAAAATAACAGGTTTGTTTAAATAAAAACAATAATTTAAAAATAAGTTTTATTTTTTTACTATTGGATTTTGAATTCATAGACAAACATTGTACACATGAAGTGCATAGCATTGTTTTAACATATTGTAGGATAATTGCTTATGAATATTAATTTTCATCACGGCCATGATTTGATTTGTTAATGTCATATTAACAAACACATATTAACAAATCATTAGCTATGTTCCTTGTGTAGAAACCTGCTAGTGCCCCCCACACTTCCAGACTTTAGAGGCTTTTTACAGTGTACATGTGCAGTCCATTCATCACTCTTCATTCCTCTCCTCCTCTTCCTACTGGCTTATAGTTTCCAGGAGGACAGGATGACATCTTCTCCACCTGTGGACTTCCAAGTCTTTGATGTGGATTCAGGTGTAATGGAGATTCAAGCAACAAAGAAATCTTAGTCACATTCAGGTGATAACACACTTAGTGCCTCAGGTGTCAGATGAATGCATCTGGGAAGATCAGTAGTAAACTAGTATTTAACGTGGACTGATTATACCTGAGTGCTATCTATTTGTAATAGAAATGTTTCTTGAAAAAGCAATTTAAAAATGCATACAGGAATTGCCCCAGAAGTAATAATTGGCCAATCCATTTGTTGCTATTACATTGTTGGTAGTGTTGCATGGAACTTCTCTTCTCTTGTCCTCATAACGGTGCATGCGTTTGGGAAAGGTTATAAAGTACAGCAGGGTGTAACATTTCATAATGGTGAAAACAATGTTGTAGTTAATGGCATGCCAGTTTCCTTGTGTTACACTATATGCCATACGATAGTATTAATTGTAAACTCGTGTTAACTTTGATAAATGGTATGTTGTTTGATCTGAAATGAGTTACTTACTGCAAAGCAGCATAATTTAACCAAAATAGGTTGGACAGCAAATTATTTCCTACAGTAACAGCCAACAGACCATCTAGGCTACAAAGAAACATGGGTGTGGTTCAATAATACAAATCTTGCAAACATCCATTTACATACAAGGCATTCCTGAGCAAGGGGGATAAGCCAAGAGGAAACTAGTAATTCTCAAGGTGATTGTTTCTCACTCAGTTCTTTGAAGTGTTTAACCAATGTCTGCATATAATTGTAATGCTAAGGCAACCGGGAATGAACACTTCCAGAGATTAAAATGTATTACAGGCAACATCCAACAGACCAGCTTCTGAAGAACTAAACCATATGGCTGCTGTATAAATAAATGGACAAACCCTCCATGATGTCATCCGTAGGTTTTCTGAAGATAGAGTGTGAAGCTTGAGAAAGCTCAAGCTGAATTTGGCGTCTCCATCATTGCAGAACCTGACTACACCTGTAACTCCCGGCTATCAATAATAATGATAAATGCGTAACTTAACATATTTTCAACTGAGGAGTTTTATTAAAATGACCTGTATGTGTAGCCTACAGTTGTCATGAACCAGGCTGTTTCATTTTGCTGTGGACATTCTAACATGGATGGTCTACATGGAGGGTCTACAACAGGGTTCCCCAATCCTGGTCCTAGAGGGCCGCAGCCCTGCATGTTTTAGATGTCTCCCTGCTCCAACAC
>JAODUH010069797.1:0-16552 GCA_027564835.1 Typhlichthys subterraneus
CCTAAGGCATTTCAGCAGACTAGCAGCAGAGGGAGCAAACCGCGGAATGTCATATGTCCGTGTTGTGGTTGCTGACCTCTACTGGCAAGTGCACCGGGTCATTTTGACGCATAGTACAGTGCGAGGGTTAATGAGAAATTGAACAGGTGTTCCTAATAATCCTTTAGGTGAGTGTATATCTGCGCTGCTCTACCAATCCAATTGGTGCCAAATTCAGCCTCATTTCCATCCAGCTATTCTGTTAGTGAGTGGACCGACTGCACAGTCAGCAAAGAGCAGGGGAAGCAAAGTTGTATTAATTTTACCCTGGGATGAGGCTTGTGGTATATAGGGAGGGTTTGTGCATGTGTGTGCACAGTATGTGTGCACGTGTGTGTGTGTGTGTGCATGCGTGTGTGTGTGTGTGTGTGTGTGTGTGTGTGTGTTTGCGTGTGTGTGCGTGTGTGCGTGTGTGTGTGTGTTTGTGTGTGTGAGATAGAATATTGTGCACTGTATATAATAACATGAATGGCGTAGGTTTCACATATTTCATTTTCAGTGGTTATTTTCTTTAGTAAAAATACAAAACTTTAATCAAGAGACTATTGCTTTAACCACTGGACTGGCCTATGTGGGCCTTTATTTAATTACTTTAACGCATCTTGCTCAGAAAAGGTGGTAAATACTACTACATTTATTATTTAAGACAGTATCCATATTAATGCTTCGAATAATAAGTAGGCCTACCGCTTTCGTTCTTTACTCTATAGTATAGACAGTTAACGAGCAATCGTTAATTCTGTCGGCACCGGTAATTAACTGTGGCTCAGATTTTAAACAGAGAGATAAAGTGCCTTTCAGATACAGGTCAGCTAAGTTGACTTAGCTGAATGAAAAGGAGCAAACCATTTTATTTTGTAGTCAGGTAACGAAAGGAAACATCTAGGCGCAAGGAGTAGACCTATTTGTCAGTTAAAAGTGACGTCTTCATTTGACAAACGATGTGAGCTATCCGCTCCTCAGGAGAAAATTCACTTGGATTAATTTGTTTTATATTGATCGGTGGATGGTCCAGCTTGGACCATTTGAAGGATTATAAATTGAGGAATGGACACATTCTGACTTTATGACCGCTTCCAACATATGATGATATGAGACAATTCTCATTGCCTTTGTTTACATGCCGGTAAACCTGAATTAGGTAATTATTTTGATGTTAAAATGATCCCAAGAATCTTACGATTAAACGTTGACAAAAGTATAAATCATAGACATATGTTTTAAACATGTTTATATGAGCAAAGCCTGCTTTCTTCACGTCAACAGCATGCGTGCATGCGACAGTAGGCCTACACGGAAACACATTGCACAGTTAGGCTATATAATACTGTATATAAATTAAACGAAGCTTCGATGCAAGTAATTTAGAGAATTTTTTGTAATCAAGTTATCGAATTTGTCAATAAATCGTTTCAGCCCTATAGCAGCAAACAACAGTCTAGAGCTTTAGCTTTGTGGCCATATGGGCCTGAGTTCAAATATGGCCTGAGATAATATTCCGATCCTTCACGATATCTCTATCGCACTCGCTTTCTGTCTCTCGACTGTCCTGTCGAAAAATAAAGCAATTTAGATGAATCGAGATTAATGGCAGCATTTTTGATTCCCAGCCCTAAATAATTCAAATATGTACAGTTTATATACAGTATATATATATATATATATTCTGTTCAAATATTTATCCTGGCCCCTTCATAACCTCACAATGAAGCATTTTTCTCAATTGATCTTGTTTTCCACAGAAAATCTAAAATGTTTACTTTTCTCAGTGCAGTTATGGCATCTAAATAAAGTAAATACTTAGTTGTTCTACATATTGTAATAATACGACTAATATATAACATGCTGCATTACAAAGAATAGGCAGGTGAACCTTACAGTGACTCTCTGTTTTCTTGGTGTTAGTGGAACCAGAGACCAAGCGAAATACAATAAGTGTAAATGTGATGCACTGACATGAGGTTGCACAATCTAAGTCTTTTCCACCTTCAAAATAAGACCAGGATATGGTGGTGATAGTCACTGTGCCAGTAGGTTATGTTTTACACTGACTAAAATGGCTCATCAACTTACAGTTTGAGAAGCTATTTGTGTGTGCATATGTGTGAGACAATGCGTGCACATTCCAAATGTCATGTGCCTCTAAATTCAGAGTCAAAGTAGATTGAAACTCTCATAGTAAAGTAAGTATTTTCAGAAAGATTACCTGAAGAAAAATATATGATTCTATTATTCAATTGATAATAACACGATAGCCCTATACACCTATCTACTCTATTTCAGGTGTCACAACTGAACTGTTGTTAAGCTCACTTTTAAAAGCATAAAGGTGTTATATAGCGGCAGCATGTCTGCCATGCATGTTTGTGCGCTCATGTGCGTCCCTGTGTGTGTGTGTGTGTGA
The DNA here is from genome assembly GCA_027564835.1 of Typhlichthys subterraneus. Lineage (NCBI taxonomy): Eukaryota > Metazoa > Chordata > Actinopteri > Percopsiformes > Amblyopsidae > Typhlichthys > Typhlichthys subterraneus. The sequence continues at coordinate 2,444 of JAODUH010069797.1, forward strand.
TAAGCACAGCATTTGTGAACCTGCCATAGGCGCTACTATCTTTATAACGCACCATGCCGTTGACTTTAGACCAGGTTTAACTTTCCGCTCCCTGGCAATACACCAGCAATGTGCTAGACCACCCCTCATGTTTAGACCAACACACCCACAGGGCGCTCAAATGGGCTCAAGTGCATTTGCTATTTAAACAACGTGGGCGCTAGACAGGAAAAAGACAACTGTCGGTCTGAAGCTAGCATTGAAACTGCACAGATAGGGCCCTCTGTGCCATTTTTGACTGAACCTAAATCCCTTACTCGGAAAGTTCCTGATGGATTAAATTGATACATTATGAAGCTGTGGACAGGCGAGCGACATTTATGTTTGTAGTAGTATGTAGTAGATGGTGTTCATTAAAGCCTTGGACAAACTATATCATTGAGTAAACAAATGTGTCAGTTGTCAATGTGTCAGTTGTACATGTGGTTTATGTACTGTTTGTTCTTGTTTCTATGTACTGTCATATTGTGTCAACATTTTATTTATGACTCTTGAGTAAACTCTGGCCACAATTCTGCTAGGTAGCGTTGACCTACAGACCAGAGTAGCCAAATATCGCACAATGCTGACCATAATCACTCCCTCAGCGGCCAATTACAGGTCTGACTGCTGCATTCTCAGCCAATGAAGATCCTCTGAGACACACAGGTACATCTACACAGATGTGCATGCACGTCCCACACACTCAATTGAAACCATTTGAAATCCATAAACAGAAACCATGTTTGTGTCTGCACACACACACACACACACACACCGACCCATCCGTTACTGTAGTGGAGGAGGATGGATGCCAAACAATGCTGTATGCAGGAATGCTGTGCCAGCCTGCCCCATGTGGGCTTTTAATCCCATGGCTTCTTGTGCCTCTCTTTGCCTGCTTCTCCAAATGCCTTTTTGCCTAGCTCATACGGACAACCTGTTTGTCTTCATGTCTGTTTGTCAGCCTGCTTGACATTTGGATAACTCAGTGTATGTCCATGTGTCTCATTCAGTGAGTCTGCCTGGGAGAATATATACCAGTTACACTTCAGAGTAACGGGTTTGGGTTTGGAGGTGCAGCAAAGGGGAATGACAGATTATAAAACAGGGAAGAGAGATTATTGGAAGTGAAGGCGAAGGAGTAAGGGTGAGAGATCTGGGGACAAAGAACCATGAAACCAAGCAATGAATCCACTAATCGCAGGGCCATCAACATTGCAGAGTGCAGCATTTTGACAAAATCAACCTCTGCAACTATCATACAACAAGTCAATACTAAATGCAAGCTACTGTACTGTGCCACAATAAAACCACAGTACTGGGATCAAAGAATATGGTGCTGCCAACTGCATCGTATTCTTCTGACGTACGGTATGTAATAAATTGCAAAACATATGAGATGTAGCTGATTGTGGCGTATTATTGTGTGTTATCTTGAATGCTCTCTAATGCTAATTATTGTAAAAACATTCATCTGGCTTCACAGTTCCCATTTGATTACAGACAAAAGGAGTTGATTGCGTTTGCTGTTTCAAGGCTGCAAAATGAAATGACGGTTTACGAGGTGAATTCCTTGCGGCAGACAGCATTCTGTCTTCAACTTTACGGATACGTTTTGTTCAAAAATTTATCCTGGCTGGTTCATGCCCTCACAACGTTTCTCTATTGAGCTTGTTTTCCACAGAAAATCAATACTGCTTACTTTTCTCAGTGCAAAAATATCATCTATATAAGTAAGTAAGTAAATAATTTGTTTGTGTTCTTGTTTTCTATATAGATTTAAGACTAATCAATTTAAATAACATTGCCTGCAGCATTGCAAAGATAAAGGAGGTGAACCTTACAGTAACTCTCATTTTCTTGATGAACCAGAGACAGAGGAAAATAATTGTTAATGTGACACATTGACAAAATGGCTCATCATCTTACAGTTTGAAAAGGTATTTGTGCGTGTGTGCATATGTGTGAGAGTGTGTTTGCGTATTCCTGTAAAGTGTCTCTAAATGCAGAGTCAATGTAGATTGAAACAGGTTTATAGTAAAAGGTATTTTGAGAAATATTAACTAAAAAAACGAAATTATTGTATTATTCACATTCATATAGCGCGATAGCCGTAAAACCATCTACAATTTTTCAGGTGCAACAACTGAACTGCCATCTGAAAACTCACTTTTTAAAACATAAAGGTGTGAATTCAATATTAATATACAATTAATGGAATTTGTCACAGAGGGGGCAAGAGGCGACTATGTACTGTAAATGATGACATTGGTCAATATACCATACCTGTGCCATCACTATAACCAATGATGTCAGAATGGCAAAGGCTGTTTGTCCAACCAAGGCTAAACATAGACACTGTCTCGCCGAAACATGATTCAGTAGCCCTCTAGGAGCAATATCAAAAAACACATTCAAGACAACAGCATTTATAATTGTCTGCCTATTAGTAATCCATCTCCATGTGATTGGCTTGGGGCTCACTTGGGTTGACAACCTGTGTGATTTACACAGTGTTACCCACCGAAGATATCCCCGGACTGGACAGGACGGCCCTGAACGCTCTCTTCCCATTGTTACAGATTTACGCTGTAGTGTGTGTGTGTGTGTGTCTAAGTGTTTGTAAATGTGTGTACAGTATACAGTATATGCATCCCCATGGCTGTGTAAACCAGCATAAAACATAGAACATGATGCAGAAATGAACGACACACAAAACAATGCTGCATTGACAGCAAAATGGATGGATCAATATATCGATAAAAGGTCCTCATCCATGTGTGTGATGAGAGGGCTTTTGTTTCAAGGTTTTTTTACGTAATACAAAGTACATAACTAATATGTAAATATGCAAATTGTTTTAACCAATTGTTGTTAAATTTCCTTTTTAAATAAATTTCAATAAATCTCAACCAACAATGCTGTAAAAAACTGTCCACAAGCGGCCAATATAGTTACCCAAATGTTGTCAAATTATTATCTCCTCACGTGACACTACTTTAGTCTGTTAAGTGTGTGCGCTGAAAAAGAATACGGTATACACAGCCCACGCCCCGTACATGGTAAAGCAAGGTGGTGGAGGCCGAACAACACAACTGAGGTCTTCGGTAGGTCGTACCCAAATGCATGACAACTGGGCAGGTTTGAACACTGATTTATCAGCAACTCCACCTACAAGCAGGAACACGACCTACAAGCAGGAGCACGCACCAAAGGACAATGAACCGACAAGGACGCGAGAAAACAGAAAGACTAAAATAGACTAACACAGGACTGGTCATTGGGTAGGGGATAACGAGAGGCAGGTGTAACTAATGAACAATCAACACAGGACAGCCGATCAACAGAATACAGGGAAACAGGGCAAAACACAGTGACAGACAAGCATAACAACAGACAGGGCAAAGGCGGCAGATCGTGACAACAACACTATTCCAGCTTTGGAAATGCATGTCAAATGTGGGGGCGGAGCTTCTGAGGAAGCTTTGAAGGGAGGGGTGGGTAACACTTTACATTATGGGGACATTAAATACTATGTAAGAAAATAGTCATACATGCATTTTATAACATAGTAATTCATTGTAATTACTATGCAACATGTAATTATAACAACATGTAACTGATATATAAAATATATAAGTTAAAATATTTATTACTATTTTAATTCTATTTTAATTCTATGTATTAATGTCCCCATAATGTAAAGTGTTGCCAAGAGGTGTAGTGCTATTTGTTTGGACACCAACAATCTTTCTCCATTGCTTACTCAACATTTAAAAGCAGGACTCACCCTTGTAGCTCCTTGACAGACATGGAAATCTTGAGGTTGTGTCCAAGAACATGGAGGGCAGTTAAGATATCTGCCCACTGGACCATTTCTCCCAGTGGACCTCCCTTTAGCACCTTGGGACTGAAGACATCTCCAGACTCCTCCGTCAAGAAGCCCACATGGACCAGGATCTGAGAGAGAAGAAAATATTCTGTTAAAATGATCTGATTCAGAAGTGACAAAATCTCATAGTAGTTGTATGCTATATACAGTATACTGTAAGTGTTATACATGTACATATATACAGTACATGCATACATACATATTCCATATATATCTGTATATACACCCAACCACTTAAACAAGAGGAGAAAACATGTACCGGTCTACAGTAGGCTATATGTCAGTGGACTTAAATGGTTTTCAAGTAATGCGATCATCAAAATGTTTAAAAACACATAGGCCACCGTGCCAACTGTTTTTACAATGGCCGCCGCTACAACAGTATATTGTTTCTAATGGTTTGGGGAAAGCGCATTGTGATGATTAGCCTACAGGTCAATATGTAGGATAAATTGACTGAGGAAAACTGGGCAGGCCACATTGGACACATTAACATCAGTGGTTTTTACAAGAGCGGATGTGTTGCCACGAGAAAATGTGTAGAGCCAGTACAGTCATCATTAGCAACACTGTTCAAAACCATCCAATTTTATGTATTTCTATGATTATTGATTCATTATCTAATGTTAAGTCTCCTCCACTCCAGCCTGCTTCACTAAAGAAAACTACAGCCCCGTGGGGGACTATACCTGAGGTCACTGATTGGTGGACATCAATTCGGGTCCGGACCCAGCAGATCATTTGATTCATTTAAATCAGTGTCCCGGCCTGGATGTAGACAGTTTAGCTCACCAAGATTACCATTACGCTTGTAACACAAAGATTTCCAGTTCAAATATCAAGCTTTACCACATTTTATACATTTTTGGCGGTGGATTAATTTATGTTGATTTGTTCTATCTAGGCTAACTGCAAATTGCCATTTAGTAACACATAAGAAATAAGGATTAACTAACTTTACAGAGTATGCCTACACAATGAGCATAATGATGTTCCGGGTGAGAGATTCAGGACTCCCTACCAGAAATGAGTTTGAGCACTCCCTGAAATGAGTTCTAGCAGGTTGGGATGTTTGCAAAATCCTCATTGGATTTAGATTTCTTGTTGAAGCCAGGCACGACAATGGCCTACCTTTCAAGTGAGTTGAAAAATCACCAAAGACGTGGTACTAGTTTTACTACAGTAAGCTACCCTACATTTGACCCTAAAAAGTGGTGCTAGTTTAGTTTTACTACAGTAAGCTACCATATATTTGACCCTAAAAAGTGCTGCTAGTTTAGTTTTACTACAGTAAGCTAACATACATTTGACCCTAAAAAGTGCTGCTAGTTTAGTTTTACTACAGTAAGCTACCATACATTTGACCCTAAAAAGCCTCACTTTCTGTACACTGCAGACGTTTTACTGATGTTTGACTGCAGATTCCAACTCCAAATTGTTCTGATAAAGCAGAGTTTTCGCTGTACGTGTTATGTGTTGAAATGTGTCCTGTGAGACTCTAGTACTGTACGATAGCGGCAGCTTTGTAGAGTCTCTCCCTCTATCCAACCAGGAACTAATGATGTCTCAGAATTAGCATTTCACTCATGGCATGCACACAGTTACACCTCTTACACAAATATTGTGATCCTGATCTGTGAGGCCTGTAGGTATTGGTTTATCATTATCATTAAAATTCCTAATACTTCAATAATACTTCCCATTCATTGTACACCCACTAAAACTGCAATAAAACTTACATATGCAGTCACTTTAATGAGACTAGCTTGGCATGAAAAATACGCCTGATTTAATAAGCTCACTCTATTAACTTCTGCTTCTTAAAAAAGGATTAGTGAAATTTAATTACACTTTGGGTGGCAGATGGCAAGCTGGAAAATGTGTGGAGGCCGGCATTCTATTCATTCTCCCAGCTTTGTGGGGTTTGTGGTAGGAGGTATGGTAGATCATACAAACACTGGCAAACACACTGAAATTGAGAATGAGGGAGGAAAATTGCATGCTGGCAACAGCACAATAGCACTCCTAACTAAATGAAAGGTATATCATGCACTGGTGCCAGAGCTGAAGATGTAAGAGAGAGAAACTGGCGGAAAACCCTCAATGCTGAATTAAAAGAGAAAAAAAAAAAGTTTATGATTATAGATCGATTATGTTGAAATATGCTGTTAGCTAAGTGACTGAAGGGGGAGGGAATACAAATATAATTCAAACTATATTTCTACTGCACTGTGATGGAGAACGAGGATAGCTCATGGAATCTTAGTAGAACTAGAGGTCAATGTTAACAATCAGAGAAGAAGACGTGGTGATAACTAACATGATTTGTTCTGCTCTGCACATCAGTATGGAAACTCTCCATTCAAAACTATTTGGCACAGAAGCGATACGTTTCTCCCGTTCACTTCCATTCTATGTGAGCGAAGGGGTGAATTAAGCGCTGCTTCCTGTGGCTTAGCAACTTTGTATTTTCACTTCAAACAGATTTACAACACAGCACAACACAACACTTTGATTGCATAACTCGCAGCCTCAAACAACTGCGTTGCAAACACAAGACTGTTTGGTTGACCCCATGGCTGTAGTTTTGTTAGTGAGCCATGATGAATGAGACTTTGATTGTTGCTGCGTGTGTCTAACCAGCTGGTAGCCTATATTGTACAGTAGTATGCTACGATATAACAACTATAAACTCACCATATACCGTAGGTAGGATTAACTAAAACCAACAACCGCTCATGTGATAACAATACTGTGTGAGTGTGGCCAACAACCGCAGCCAAATAGCCTCGCCTTCAGCCTACAAGACAGGAAACACCTGGACAAATCATAGAGCACGGAGATGGTCTCACAAAGCTATAGGCGAGAGGTAAGGACAGGCTAACCTGTACGTGCTCAACGGGTGAGCCGCTATACTATAGTATACTATATAGTATACTATAGTATACTATATAGTATACTATACTGAAGGACAAAGTATAATCATGTGTTGTGCGGAGCAGCCTCAACCATTGTTTCACTCTGAGTGCTGAGCATACGCATAAATACACATGCAGCAAAGCATTACTTACTCGTAAAAATGAGACAAGAAAGTGTCACAACGAGAAGGAACACTGTAAGAAAAATATATATGGTTGTGGTGAACTGCTATCACACAGCCATCTGCCTCTCTATGGAGTCTCTACGCACACTGCTCCCCGTACAGTGGGCTTATCATGGTCCCAGATGGCGTGTGTGTGTGTGTATTTGTGTGCTTTAGCACTTGTGTGTTTATTTTTGTTTGTGCATACTGTACCACGTTTCGGCCTGAAAAACAAGCATCACTGCGTTCTAGTCTAAATCCTTTATACCTCTTTGAGCGTGTGCGCATGTGCTTCTGTCTATTTGTACCGTGTTTGTGTGTATTAAAGCTATTGTATGTGTTGTGCTTGTGTGCTCACTGTTTGGATGTGCTGGTGTACAGTAATGTATGTGCAGTCACACTGCTTATGTGTGTTAATAATGTGCAAGAAATGTCAGCCTTGCATCAGACAGCTTCCGCCATCACAGGAGCTTTCTCTCTCATTTCTCTTTCTCTCTCGGGAACGCTGGCATATCTAAGGCCGCTGTTCCTGTGTAACGCCACCTCACCCCCACGCACCTGCCGCCCACGCCCCAACAAAACAAACCCAGCTGAGACAGACAGCTCAGATAACAACACAATCCCCCCTAAAGCTCTTACTCACTTTAAGGTGTTTGAATCTGAACCCTAATTTAAAGAATGGAATGTAAATAAAGCACCACTATAGAGGTCCATGAATACATAAAAACCTTAGTGCGTGCGTGTAGAAATGACATAATTTCCACTTATTAACTAAATGCATGTTTCAGACTTTGCCAACCACAGCAGAAAAATCATGTCTGCCTCAATATGGGGCTGTGTGTGTTTGTGTGTGCGTGTGTTTGTGTGTGCGCGCGTGCGTGCGTGTGCGTGTGCGCGCGCACGTGACCCTGACTGCCCATGCACTGTGGCCTCAACCAGCTTGTCTGAAGGTCACAGCTGTCGGGAGACCAAGGTTGACCAAAGTTGGCAACACAAGCTGGTGCTGCCAAACACTATCCACACCTTCTCCTTAAACCCAACGCTCTCTCTATCTCTCTCTCTCTCTGTCTCTCTCTCTCTCACCCTCTCTCTCTCTCTCCCTCTCCCTCTCTCTCTCTCTCTCTCTCGTTCTTCTAATTTCTTCCCCTTCATCCCTCCTCTACACTGGAAGGCTGGTTGAAGAGAATCCTTAAAAATGTAGCATAAGCATAAACATGTACACTTAAACAGGTCTGTCACGTAATCAGTATGTGCGTACAGTTTAGTACACACCCATACCCACAAGGTATAAACTTCATTTTCACTTCTCTTAAAATAAAAGGGTTATTGTGAGGGGTTTTCTCTGAGACAGAATGACTTAGAGAAAACTTGAATGTCATGATAAAACTCTTCGGTTGCAGTCAGGGAAAAGGTTTGGCGCACACACGCACAGACACACACACGCACGCACGCACACACACACACAGACACACACACGTGCCCTTGCACAGACACAGGCACGCAAGCACAGTTTAAAAAAACTGCCATTCTTGCTCTCCTCAGTTCCACCTGAGCTCTGGGGAAACACAGTATAAACATGAAAAAAAAGCAAAACAAGGAAACAGAATTGACAATAGAATCCAATTTAAATTTTAAAGGATGTGAAGTCAGGCAGAAAGTTGGCCGCTAGCGGAATCCGGTGGGTTTATGGAAACTTAAGGTTAACGTTAATTCATGCCGGCAAATGTTTTGCCTTGGGGGGGGTTCAACACGGGTGAAGATTCAAAACGCCCAGGACAGAATTTAGATGATGAATTTCATTATCTTGTGACATATCTGACACGTACGCAAACCACAGAGCAGACACCTCACACAGCCTCCCTCTCTCTGTGTCACGTTTATCTCCTTCCCTAATTATTAGCGATAAACAAGTTTTGACAGCCACTAACGTCTGTTAAAAGCAGCCGTACAGCCACTATAAAAATAGTTGCAGCGCAACTGTGGTCTGTTTTAGACACCGAGCACAACAGAAGATAACAAATCCCCGTAGGCAGCAAAAAAATAAAAAAGGAAAGGAGGACATCAATCACAGCGAACCAGGGCTATTTCTATCCTCGTTAAATTAATACAGAGACAGATGGGGGGCACGGAGTCATCTCAGGAAGACAGGAGTGTGCGTTTATGTGTGCGTACGCCCAATCTGCCCCCTAACTTTGACTTATTAAATTGTCATTCTGGCGTAACAGGTTACAGATATGCAGAATGAATTTGTGAATTTTAAATGTGTGCAGGTTTCCGAGTAAAAGATTATTTTCCCGTTGTTCTCACGGTGGCATATTTGCTGTATATAGTGTATACAGTATATTTATTATTATTAGTCTTGTCCTCTAATACAAGGCTCACCTCACATAATAGAAGAATGCTCCGGAGGAGGAGATGCTCTTTGTGACTTAGAAGGATAGATGCTGCTGCACTAAAACTTCAATCATAGCTTTTTATAGACAGCGCTTTGATCCTTTGATCTTTGAGTCAGGTCAATATGATGACCCAGCACACTGCTTTGATGCACGTATGCCTCCTCATAAGATATAAAACGTCTACTGTGTCTTGTTTTCTATCTGTCCACGCTTCACACTTTGTTCCGTCCGAATCCCCCGAACACCTCCCTTTCATCCTGTAATGTCGCTCTTAAGCCCATGTCTCTCGCTGCCATAGCGATTGTGTTGTCTCTTTACTCGATAAGGTGGCGTTTGGCAACAATTAAATGTAATATATGATGGTGTTTCTCCGATAAGCTTGTGTTATAATTATTTGGGTGCAAAAACAGCTACGAAGCGCTGTTAAGAGGGTTAAATAGTGCTCACCTTGATAACAGACGTTGGAGCTGTTGCTGCGTTTGGCCAAATATACATTTCCTCTCATTTTCTTTCTTGTGTTTATCTCACTCTCAGTATTAAATATATCCATAACATCAGAAATCCTTCATACATGTGTAGAATTATAAAGCCAATATCTTGTTATATGTTCTGTTTTGTGCTGCCTGTTGTGGAAAAACATTCTTTTCCATTTTGTTTACTGTCTGATGTGACCGTATTCCCCCTGCTGTAGAGCAACCAGTGCTGACGACAGTAGTCTCTCCACCTTCAGTGGCAGCCCCAGTGTTGTCCCTCTCCCCTCATCTGCTCACCTTCTTCTGGTCTCTCCACCGCTGGTTCAGCTTAGCCTCCAGGCGGCTGGCTGCTGTGGCCCACTGCGGTGCCAGCCGACGTATGCGGCGCTTCATGAAGCTCAGGGACTCCTTCCCCGTGCCAACCTGGTCCAGTAGGACGGTCAGGTCTGTGCGGAAGGCAGCCTGGGGCACAGTTGGTAGGTGGGACACTTACTGGTTTGTGTTGATAAATACACAGTAATCTGTACAGACCAGAGGTCTTCAACAGGGGGTTCGGGACCCCTAGGGGGCCCTCAGAGGTACTGCAGAGGGTCCTCCAAATTATATGATCCCACACTTATTTTTGTCTAAAAATGTAAATGTCATAAAATATACATGAACATAAATACAACCTGTGCTAATAATATATATTTGTCAAAAATTATAGTAATGGCAGTTACTGGTTTACTTTTATACATGGCACTATAGGCCGTCATATACATTATTGTTAGCCCGGCAACTAAATATTTTATACCATATGTGATATAGGGGGTCCCTGTGCCATGTTTCTATCAGCCAAGGGGTCCTTGGCCCGATAAATCGTTGAAGACCTCTGGTATAGACTATAAATCACATTTTGTTTAGGGTTAGGTTAGGCGAAATAGTATAAATATCAGTGTGACTAATACTCAAGTGCAGCATAGTTATATACAGATACAGTACAGATACAGTATATTCTCAGATATACCGTAAGCACAGAACACATTGTTCTGTGTTTCCAAGGAAAGTCGTAATGGCAAAATATAGTTGCATATAAAACAAGTCAAGCTAATGTTGAAATGAGTCGTCTGCGTACAAAAACAAACATTCTGCCCTACTTTCTCTTGAAAAGCGTTCCCACACACACAGCACACACATACTGTACAGTATGATATACACACACACACGCACCCTGTTTTCTGCTATTTATAGATCATGTCTTTGTTTTGTGTTCACAAACAAGCACTTACAGAACGCTGACCAAGCTAGTATGAGGAATGGCCTGGAAAATAAACTAACACACAGTTGGGAATATTGCCAAGCGAACACACACACACACACACACACACACACACACACACACACACACACACATTGTTTTCCTATGAGAACACTTTAGCAACTGTTTAGCAACACAACACAACACAACACAGCACAGCATAACAACACAACACAACACAACACTGAAATCCATGCTGCCATGATGGTGTATTATCCTGTAGGTCTCTGCGGTATGCTGTTACTCTGTGGAACACTGTTGGTATTGTCAACCTGTTAATGAGCACCATCAAAATCAAGCTAGCGATGACAAGGCAACATGAGTTCAGCGCATGTTAGGAAGCCGCTGTGTTGACACGGAATGCTTGGCTGTGTGACTGCTGACACTGTTTTTATGTGCCTCATTACATCTGTGTGGCCCTGACCATACGGGATAATAATGGTAATGATGGTGTTAACCCTGTCTTAATTAGCAGGGTGTGTACAGTATAGGGTCATACTATTACATTGATCGAAGTCTGCTCTAGCTGCACAGCAAAGATGGGCAAGTATTGAATTAGTTAATTCATATATTTTACTCTTACACATTAATTAAATACCGTAATTTCCCAATTGGGATTAAAAGTAGATGTAGCCTAAGATATGAAGCTAGATATTGAGTTGAAGAAAACCACTGATAACACTTTGCAAGTTAGTTAGTCATTTAGTTTAGTAAATTGTCTATTTTGACAGTAGCAATTTTAGCAAATCAAATATTTATTTATGTCTCTCTTCATTTCCCTTCTGGTATGAGTGTTTTTATGCATTATTTTCCAAACCTTCCATCTCCTACAGCCACAGGCATGAAGGATATTTGTATATCTATTAGTATTAGTTCAACAGGTCCATGCGTTTGCACAAATAAGGAACATTAGTGTAAGCAATGCTTCATTAGCGGCCTGACAGGCCTGAAGGAAGGTGTTGCACAGGAGAACATTTGGTCTGTGTTATAATCAATCGTCTGCGTTTTGTTTTTCCTTTCTCTGCAGGTTTAAAGACACTAACGTCTGGCCTGTTCATTATTTCCAGTCCGTCAGTGTTGCATATACAGTATCTTGGCAGCCTTGTGTGTGTGTGTGTGCACGCATATATACACACACACACACACGCACACATACTCTGAGCTGTTTTATTGCACAGCAGGTGCCTTACTTCATTGTCGCCCCTCCCACTGGTGTATGCTGTGTGTGTGTGTGCGTGTGTGCACGTGTGTGTGCACGTGTGTGTGCACGTGCGCGTGTGTAGTTCTCAACAGTTCCACATACAAAAAGAACAAATGCATAAATGAGTAGGGTTTATAGTTTTTCAGTAAACAACACAATGTCAACGTCAACCATTGCATTGGCGTTGTCAAAGTTAATGTCATTTAAAAGATATTTTACCAGTTGACGTGTCCTCTGACATGTCAAGTGTTAAACAAGCGCATTTGATACGTTTCTCAATAAGCCGTCCCTCCCTAGCTAGGAGGCATCACGTGGGTTAGCACATGCGGTGTGCGTGCAGCAGACATGCTACTACTGCATGCTAACCTGTCTCTTGGCTGCCCTGGCCTGCTGTGTGCGCTGCGTGGGCGGGCTGCTGTGATTCCTCCAGGCCAGCGGGGGGCAGAACCACTCTACCTCGCTCAGGTAGATCAAGAATGAGCAGTCGGAGCCCTCCACCCCATAGAAGGCATAGCAGGGGTCGGACGTCCAGCGGGCACGCATCCACTGGGGCAAAGAGGTGGGAGGCACCCTCGCGCACACACGCACACGCACGCACGCACGCACAGACACACACACACACACACACACACATACCAGTAGACAGACACACATTTAACTAGACAAGAAAAAACAAGAAAACTAGAGAGAACATTCTAGATGCACTGTCTGACACTTACGTCCACTTTCCCAGGGCAGTCTGGGTAGCGAGGGTCCCTGGGAACCTCGCACTGTCCTGAAGTTCCATCTCTCACTGCTGCGGATACAAGACAAATATCACACGTGAAATATACAGTGTGCATTCTGTAGGTGTATTCCTGTCCCTGTTGAGTGTTTAGAAGAATGTGTGCTCCCTGAGAATCGACACCTTTTAAAGCGTATTGTATTCATTAGCAGGATCATGGCTAGCAGTAGCATATCAGATGTAACATGATACCTGCACCTGCTAAGTGACACACCCCCCATGAACCAAGAGCTGATTATGCACCATAGTTCCTATTGGTAGCATTTATTTCAATACAATCCTCAATGTGTTTTAACACAAGCAAGGACAAGCACAAATATGCCAATTGTTTTAAAAAGACATAAATATGGAGAACAGATGAGCTACTGTAGATTACCTTAAAGCCAACATACTGTATCTCAACTTAAACATTCAAACAGAAAATGTTGTTGACATTTTAGTGTCATTTGATGAGTGTACTGCACGCATTCCCAAGCAACCTACCATCATGTTCTCTGCACTGCCGTGCAGGGGGAGGCACTGGCCGGCTCATTGACCCGGCACATACTGCATTAATTGCTCCATTGACTTAGTTAACTGTCTCACTCACTGACGCGAGAGAGATGGAACGTTATTGTGGACTGATGCAACCTTCAATTCACTTTCTATTCCCTCCAGTCTATATCTCTCCTCTCTCCCTCTGGACCAGTGTTTTGTTCTCTCTCCAGATTCGGTCTGGTTTCATTTGCATAATGAAACAAGTAAATTCTAGGCAAGCCTAATTCAGCCGTCCGCAGGCATGAGCCAACACAATAGGCCAACACATAGTTTAGCATGCAAGGTTCCTTCGTGAAACTCCACAGGAGTTAAGATCATCCAACACTATTGGTGCATTATCACCACCTATTGTCTACATCAGGGGTAGGCAACCCTGGTCCTAGAGAGCCGCAGCCCTGCATGTTTTAGATGTCTCCCTGCTCCAAC
>JAODUH010069818.1:0-16552 GCA_027564835.1 Typhlichthys subterraneus
TGTTGGTCTTGCCTTTTCCCTGAAGTTCTGCCATATCCTTTTTTTAGCTGCAAAGGGGACAAAACATTTTAGGGATTGTTTTATGGTTTTGTTCTACAGGACGATATCCTTAACATTAAGAATTATCATTTCTACCAGAACCAGGCTGCACGGGGATATAAGTATATAAACATAATGAAAACTATTACTTGTGGATCTTATGCACATCTGTGTTTATCCTGCTGCTGCTGAGTGGAGAGAGGAACTTCGGAGCGCTTCTCAATAGGCTGTAGGCTACTCGGCTCGCATCCCAGTGTTCACTGGTAGATACACCAACTTGTAGTGAGGGCTGGTCTGCAACAGACACACACACACACACACACACACACACACATATGTCAAACCTGAACTCCTGTGCCATAATAAGACCATTTTCTGTTTATGATACCATATACACTACATTATGTTGATTTACTATTGATGTTTTAGTCTCGCGGAGCTAGCCTTTACTTAAGTAAAGGGTTAGGGTTAGGTTCAGCACAGAGTTGCATATGTGATGTAGTGCTGATGGACGGCTGAGGCTATTGATTTATTAACATTTCATACAGTAGGCATACAGGACGATGTCTTTATAATTTTCATGTTGGTAATAAATGAGTAATGTATTGTAATAGATAAATATGAAGGAATTGTCATACATGCAAACAAAATAAACTTCTGAATCCAACATTTCAAGGAGCACATATATTGTTAATAAAAAGTGTACAGAATGTGTACAGAATATATTTTTCTAACAGCAATATAATAATATAAAATACTAATTAGTTATTACATTTAATAAACGTGCTTAGTATAGGTCATAGAGGTCATAGAACTGGCTCAGGAAGATGTTACAGAGCTGCTCCAGTAACAAAGAACATCTACAAAAGTATTTCATACCAAATGCAATAACTTTGTTAAATTCATAGTACATGATTTGGAAACATATTTTTCACTACTGTTGTTTGTGATATTTATTTATTTATTTATTTATTTATTTATTTATTTATGTACTTATTGTGATTTACTGTGTTTATTTTAATTACTGGTGAAGCCAAAGGTATATTTCTCCATTTGTGGACAATAAAGATGATTATTACAGTTTTTCTAGATTGCTTTGACCTGCTTAAAGAAACTGGGATCCACTCGGTTTTCATCATCATTGTCTCAGCAGAGCACAAGACACCCCTTGCAAATGTGTTAACCCTTTCTCATTGGATTGACACATTTTCCCACCCTTTTGCAGAACAGTTAACACGGATGTCATTCAAGCAGTCCAAACTCCATTGTATTAGCTATGGTAACCAAACAGAATCCATCTGAACCTAGCTATGAGAAACTACCTACATCAGTATGCAATCACTGAAGCACCTGTTTGAAACTCCTTCACACAAATCTTCAATTATAAGAGACTGAGTATCAATAGTGTCTATTTATTATACAGATTTTTATACTTTACTGTAATAGATTTGGGTTTTATTTTCTTAATTTCTTACACTCTAATGTTAGGCCCATAGGGTGCTGGGAGGTTTATTTCACCTGACAGACATACCCAAAATGAATCAATAATAGCTCCACAACTATTAGACCAATATGGATAATAGTGGGCTCTGTGGGTAGGTAAGACCTCAGATAATAGATTTCCAGTGTCCGTAACATTGTGACAGTTACAATGCCTGAGAATATTGTAAAGAACCAAAGGAGAAATTGTAAATTTTGTCCTCGCCTAAAATATACTGTAGTTTAGACAGTGAATAACACCATAATACCAAGGATAACATGCAAAAGGTTTACTCTGACTACAACTATTCCAAAGTAGATAGAAATACCACAAAGAACATGTTTTCTACAAAGGTTTTAGTAAGGATATGCCAGGCGGACCCTCTATTTTGGCCACTTAGATGCCCAAATTGTGCCAATGGTGCCAACTGAGCATTATACATAGGAAAGGGAATCTGGATAAAAAAGTACTACTGATGTCCACTACAAAAGGCTAGGTGAACACAATGCAGCCTTTGGCCATTACATTTACCCTCTGCATCTTCAGATTCTACCATTGTGCACAGTATACAGCTAGTCTATGTATATATAGATATAAAAATATATATACAGTGTATATATATATAAAAAAATTTTTTTTCATGTATTGGATGTATTGCTCAGAGTGCATGTCATATTTAGCTGTATAGCTATATAATAACTAAAAAGAACAACTAAATTGTAAAGTTTTGACCAAAGGGAGTAGTTTTATAATATAATTTGTGTGTAGATATTACAAGCCCGATACAATTAATTCCTATCGGATATTCACATGGATGGACTTAAAATTACCAGAAACGGGTAAGGAAGCAATATTAATTGATTTTAATAACAACCACCCTAGGATTTGATGGAATATTAAGACATAAACATAAAATCTGGCGCTTTCATTGGAAAATCTGAAGTTTTGCTTAGTGTTTTTCAAGGGGATTGAAGTGAGCTGTTTCTCTCGTTCTCAGCTATGCTTGTTATCAATGATAAGAGTAGCATGTAAGGTTTCCTAGGATACCAGACATGCCATAGTGGAGCTTACCGATTGTGTGTATTGTTGTGTTGCATTTCTCATGTCCTTTATTATTTTAAGGACTTTTAATTAGTGAGACCAATATTGAAATGATTCTAAACAAACATGGTTTGGTCAAAATACACATGGAGTATTATTTAGTAAGCATTAGAGCCTCGTTTTTTAGAAACATTCTGAACAAAAGACCATCACAGTGTATTATGAAGTATCTGTCAATCAATGTCATAGAGATCAATTCCGGACCCGCCGGCGGGTCCGTGGGTGAAACAGGTTTAGATGTTATTTTGGTTTACATGTATTTTGTGTAATATTTACAGTATTTCAGTTTTCAGCCACAGTTTGAAAAAAATAATCGTTGGAATCAATCAAATTTGCATCAAATCATTTCTGATTCTGGATCCAATTCTTTGCAAGAAGGCAAATTTTACATTAAATGGCACTGACATGAAAGCTACGTACAGTAATAGGCTACAATGACAAGCAATGGTGCACTGATTCGCACTGAGTGCTGTATTTTGTATTTTGTTGTCCATTGTGTAATGGTTGATTTAGAAGATCTCATACACATGTGTTGCAAGTTTTGTTGCCTGAAGGCAAAATTTGCTTTTGTTGCATATTTTAAATATTTTGGCACGGTTAGAGCCTTTTGCAAACAAAATGTGTAATTTTGACCATGAGCGCCACTGTTTCAGCCTGGGTGTTAACTGTTTTGAGAATATGGAGTTTGAGTTGACTGCTGCATCAAAGCAATAAAGAAAAACTATATTATTATTAAACAATTATCAACAAGTTATGTGCCGTTTTCATGCAGGTTTATTATCTGGCCAGCTTAACAGTGCACTAATGTTCTGTTTTCTCAGTGAATAGCTCCAGTGATAATGTCTACAGAGACTCAGCTCTTAACCTGGGAGAGAACCTGGTGGAAATGGTGGACATGTCAGAGCCAGGTACACGTGCATGCTGTAACAATGAGAACAATATGGGTTACCAGGGTTATAGACATAATGTTAATAATTCAAGTATTGTCCAATTCTCTCTAGATGACATCACATCTAGAAAGAGAAAGCAGGAGATGGAGAGTGAAGATGCGCCTCCGGCAAAGAAAGCTATATAGGTCTGCAGTATTCAAGCGGGGTGCTGAGAAATGAACCCAACCTGCAGTTCCTGGAACGGCCACTGGAGGCTGTGTTCAAAAGCGAGTCAATCCCATAATGTTAAAATGTCTGACCTTTGCAGCAGAAACATATGGGTTGCATAGTTGTCTGGGGGCCCAAGGCAAAGAGGTGAGCAGGGCCCTTTACCACCAATTTGTTTCTTTCCTTAACAAGAGCCAATACTAAATTACAATTAAGTCTTGTTGTGCAAATAAAATAAGTTTGAGATGAAACTGTATTTTTTTCACTGTCACCACATTACTCTTCACATTACTCTAGCATGCTTTGCCAAAGTGCAAGGTGTTTTGATATAATCACAGAGCTTATACCTTCCTTCCGTAATGGTGATGTAGGGAGGTGCTATACTGGTGTTATACTATACTGTGTAATGCTGCTGGTGTGGATATTACCAAAGATTGTATGATAGAAAGATGGAGCGTTGTAATGCTTCTCAATGCAAGCAAAAATGGAACACTTCTGGTCTCTTAAGTGGGCGTGTCACCAACGGCAGTTTGCTGTGGAGGCTGATGTAAGCAGCGCCCAGACAGCTAAATCTACCATGCATTGCCTGAAACAAAGTTACAGTACTTTACCCCAAAACAGTTTGATTCAGAAATACCGCTGTAGCCTCTGATTGGTACTTGAAAATTACAATATTTCAAACAATTTCTGAAAGACTAAACCAATTCGCAAAGCAAAGTGTTTACCACAACAAAAGGTTTCACCTACAAAAGGCCTTCAGTTTTTCAATTCTAAAGTTATATTTCAAAATAAAAATGTTGCCAGTGAGTACACTACTTATATCAAATGAAAATGTATCTTTCTTATTGCATAAACAAAGGCAAACAAAATACTATACATCAGTTAAAATGGCCTTCACTGTTGCAATCAAAATATTATGCAGCAGAGTGCTGTAATTCTCCGTAAATATAGTTTGACAAATGCATGCATGTATAGTAAAGTACAACAATTATACTGTAAATTGGAGGTTATCAAGCTATAATGTGTACCGTAAAAAGAAAATATGTAACATACAGTACTCAGACATACAGACATTTCCTCTATATTTGTACTGCCCACACACTTACTCCTGACTGTTGGACCAACATCAGGACCTATATTCAGGTACCCCCCCCACCCCTTCCCCACACACACACACCTTCCAAAAAATCGAATTCGTAAGTGCCGTGCGTTGGAACCATTGTTAATTAATATTATGGCATTACTGTAGATCCTCTTTCTCATGTATAGCAGTGTAGGATGACCACAAACAGTCCATTTTAGTTTCACTTTTATTGAAAACAACTCACGTGAGGACAGCTATAGTATAAAAACCTGACACTAGTACAAATGAACGAACACTGTACCCCCACACGTACAATAGGCTTCACACACACAGCAAAGCAAACCCCACCACACAAAGTTATAGGCCACTCTACAGCCTGGTAAAAAATAATTTAAAATGAATACCACGCAAAACCCCACGTCAGAAAATGTCAGTGCTGTTTTGGGGTCTTTCAAAGCAAGTTAAATGTACACTCCGTGATTTGTGTCTAGAACCTCCGTTGAGGTAAGCAGGTACTGTAGATAGTGATATGCTTTGTTCTTTAAACGGAGATAAGCAGCTCCATCAGTGCTCCAACAGAGTGCATCCTATAGAAGACTCCCAGAGGATGGCCCAGGTTCACCAGAACAAACCACGTTGTGAATGAAGCCAAAAAACTGCTTGCCCAGGCCATTCTCAAACTGGGGGTGGGCGCCAGGGATGATCCACAGCTGAGAGGGGAGAAGGGACATATGACCTTTGTAAAAGGGCTAATGCGTGAGGCTCTGTGAACGCATAGGAAGCATATTTGGTGTATTATTAGTAGTTACCATGGCGTTGGAGAGGATAAGGAAAGTGCAGATCGCTTGTGTTGCTCTTTTGTTCCAACTAGTTTTGCCACTACTGTCTTGGCCACTAGATGGCGATGAATGATCCCAGAGTAAATATGTCTGCGAAAATACCAGCATTATTTGAGTTCTCACTCTTCCTCCAGGCCGGGCTGCCGGGCCCACAGGTACCACAGCATCCACAGCAGGCTGGCCAGCATCAGCCCCAGCATGAACACCTGGGGCTCCGCCAATAAGGCCGCTCCCAGCAGCACCACGTTGAGGCCCAGCAGGCCCGACAGCAGGCGCCGACCAATATGACCTAATGTTAGATATTAATGTGCTAACATCTAGTAGCTAACAAATTATTTTCTATGTGATGACATTGTGGAGCCATTGTGTCCTGAGACATCACACTGCTTCTGTGTGATGTAATTCAAGCTGTTCTTTGTTTTCATAGCCGGGCTGGCCCGTGTGTGTGCATGTGTTATCGTGTGTGTGCGTGTGTGTGTGTGCGTGTGCGTGTGCGTGTGCGTGTGCGTGTGTGTGTGTGTGTGTGTGTGGCCCATAGAGCATTTGTTTGTCTGAGATGTTGGTGCGCTCATTGTGATATCTAGTGATGTCAATTGCAATTCTGATTTTAACCTCAATTCCAAATTCCAGGCACAAATCATAGAGTGTATCTTTAACTTCACTGGCATGATTTGAAAAACCTCCAATTGGCTTCTAAATTATGACATCTCTTAATTTAAATGTACAAACACTGCAAATAGTTTTATTGTACGTCATGTTTCACATTTCAAGAAATGGTTTCCTCAATAAAGATGTTATGACACATTATTGCATAAGTTTGTTTTGTCTATGATATCTATTTTTGTCTCATCGGGGCTGACAGTTGAGTGGCTTTTACTAAGTGTGTATAGTTTCAGTGTAATTTCTTTGTTCTGTGTCTCTTTTAGTTTTGTTATAATTCATTGTGCCATAAGGTGTAGTCAGTGGGTGATGGAGAAAGATAGCTGATTTAGTTTGACAAGTATAGAGGCACTTAAATGTGGAGAAAGACTGTTGATCAAAAGGTCAAAACAAAAGCACTTCTTCCATCAATGCCATAGGGAAACTCGGCCCCTCACATTGATCAAGTAATGCCGAGGTTGAGATAATGTTGTGTGTTGCGGTCTGCACCACTCTGTTTGTGTTTCCATTTACACAGCAGGGCTATTACAGCAGAAACTCCAGATTTATTTTCAGCGCGCACATGGAAAAGCGAACGGACTCTTGTGGGACATCTAGTGGCAGAAATAGGCACTTTAATAAAGAATGATGGGTCAATATTGTGGTTGTGATCTCTCTAGCCCAGGGGTAGGGAACCCTGGTCCTGGAGAGCCGCAGCCCTGCATGTTTTAGATGTCTCCCTGCTCCAACACACCTGATTCTGATAAACAAAGTTAGAAGTGTGTGTTACAAGCCTGATAACGACCCACTAAGTTGAATCAGGTGTGTTAAGAGCAGGGAGACATCTAAAGCATGCAGGGCTGCGGCTCCATGCAGGGCTGCGGCTCTCCAGGACCAGGGTTCCCTACCCCTGCTCTAGCCTCTCTCTTGTGGACCTCACCGGTTAACCAGTGGGCCTTTGGGGGATAAGGGCGTGTCTACATCCCATATTCACGCCCCTGCTGTACAACCAGCAAACCTCGTGTGTGTGTCCCTGGCAACGGCGCAAACCCCTCTCCCTCTAGTCCTGCCTACCCAGACAGAAAACACCGATGGCCGCCATGCTTCATCGCGTCTTAGATAAGTTGGTTTTGCCTAACAGCGAGGCCAAGTGTCCCGTTCACCGTGATGTATAACTGAGCCTGAGCCAGGCCCAAAGCTCTGGGCATAATGAACGATCGATACCACCGGGCGGCCCGGGACGGCTACCTGGATGTGTTGAAGGAGGCCACGCGGAAGGAGCTGAATGCGCCGGACGAGGATGGGATGACGCCGACGCTGTGGGCCGCTTACCACGGCAATCTGGAGGCGCTCCGGCTCATCGTGTCTAGAGGGTATGTTCACAGAGGGTACACAATGCAAAAACTCGCAAGAGAAAGCTGCAACACCATACTGAGCGTCCCCGTTCCACGGTTTTTACGCACGTAAAAGAGAAGACAGCTAGACACTTTATATTTAGTGTGTTATTAGATGAGAATAACGTGTACTAGTCCACTGACAGGGGATATAACCCCAACACAGAGGCAAAAACATCAATATTTACCTCAGCTGATAGATGCAAATAAACAATTCACTGGATTCTTCTTAGTTGTGGATTTATGGTGCCACCCGCCCAGCCTTAATCAGTGATGCATGACTGCCATACATTTTAACAGCCTTATTACAGAGAAAGGTCACTAGTGTAGCAGCCAGATTTCCCTGCTAATATACTCACAAGCTTGCCCCACACTAAACAACTCATGACAGCTTATATAGTAATATTTGGTTACCATACAGAGAGTTAAGTGCATATCAATTACTAAAAGGGCCACAGTCCTTTATCCACAATGTAAGCAAACAAGCACCTATGCCAGCAGATAATATCTACATTATTTGGTTTCACTAAAAACACCTCCACTCTTAACACACATAAACATCCCCTAATTAGTATGTGGTACACTGTGCAGTGTTGTGTGGAGAGAGCTTGTGTCCTTCTATAGCAGCAGCTTAAGGTGTAAGCCAATATTCTGGAAAGATAAGTTGCGGGAAGTTTATCAGATAATGTCCTATTGTACAAGGTCTGTGTTTTTTGTTAGCGGTTTAGCTGCTAGACAAAGCTAGGTTTAGTGTGTGCGTGTGTGTGTGCGCGTGCGTGTGTGTGTGTGTGTATGCGAATGCCCCCTTAATACATGAATAAAGGGGGGATTGTCTGACAGAGGCACTGACAGAGTTTATAAGGCGTGCAATGAAGTCAGAGAGCCGTTTCAACCGATGCTGAAGTCATAGAAGTCGAGGGTAATTGGCAAAGCAAAGGTCAACATTCATTCTAAAATGGACCCATGGCGGTGGACACTAAACATAACTCAAAAGATGACCAACGCGCTGTTTGGTATCTCCTCTTACACCAAAAGGTAGGTTAAATAAAAAAAATATATCTATTTGATTTATTTTTAATGCAAGTGGGGAGTTGGGTGACTGGTGCTTCTTAATGTCAGTTTAGTCTAATTAAAGTCAAATACTTACTATCAGGTTTACTAATAACTGAAAAAAACAACATCAGGTAACACCTTCTTGATTTTCAGTTATTGGCCAATATGGAATGTGATACTGTATGCTTAATTGGCTGTACATCTTAATGCAATAATAACAACAATAATAATAATAATAATTATTATTATTATCATAAACGTTATTTGTATAGTACTTTTCATACAGGTATTGCAGCTCAAAGTGCTTTCCGGAGAGGGATAATATGCACAATCGTGCTTCCCAAAAGAAAATTAAGAAATAAGAAAATGTATAGATTTTAAAATGCTTGAAATTAAATATGCATTAAATGGTAAACATTAGAAGGGATTCGACATAAAATACATAAAGGAGAACTCACGGGTATGGAATATAAAATAGGTCTTTAAATATCGTTAGATGTACGTCATCTTATTAATATGTAAATACCGTTAGATGTACATTATCTTATTACTATGTAAATACCGTTAGATATACATCATCTTATTACTGTTGTATAAGTAAATTCCGTTAGATATACAGTACATCATCTTATTACTAGAATGTCAAAACCGTTAGATATACATCATCTTATTACCAGCATGTACAACCAGATGCTTTGAAGTATGATAGACAACAGCACATAACCAGAATATCTGCATTCCTGCTTGATGTTTGCTTCTGTAGGTTGACATCACAGAGGGTATTCGTCATTTTAATTTCAGCCTTTGCGGTACATGGTCACACAGTGTTTCTGGGTGTCTGCATAAAAAGACTCTTAGTGTATTACATGAATAATGTAAAGACACCTCAGTCAACTTTAACCGGCACCATTTTAATTATTGATAAATACCTTTCTGGCCAAAAACGAACCATGTGATTGTAAGAGCTGACAGGAATGGGTGGAACTTTGGTTGAGAGGAGGATTCTGGGTATGGCTTTGTGTCATGTTATGTCTGCTGCATGCCCGGAACTGCCCTTGTGGTTGAAACCAACTTTACAAAAACATTACGGTTATGGCTTTTACAACAGCTGGAGTTTTATTTGAGGATGTCAATCAGTTGATCGGCAAAGCATGGCAAAGGAAAGGGAGTAAAGCAGAATGTTTATATATACTTTATTAGTTTATGAGTAAGATCGTATGTACATTTATCTGCTATAGGTGTTGCGTAAAGGCTGTTGTAAAATTATGATTAATATTATTAATATTATTATTAATAGAGGCAACAATTGACAGGGAATATATTATCAAAAGGATCAGGGATAGAAATGGTTATGAATGCAAAAGGTCACCAGTTTATCTAGAAAGATCTTTCAGAGGGCTTAGAGCAAGAGAACATTCCAGAGGACCTTAATAAAATACGCTGTCTATATGATGAGATCATGTTTTCATCTAAAGACAGTTCAGAAGGCTTAGAACAAGACCATTTGTAGATAAACCTTATAGTGCCTGATATATGATGATTTAGCATTGTTATTAATCTAGAAAGGCCTTTCAGAAGGCTTAGGACCATTTTAAGAGAAAGTTGCATTTTGGGACTGTACGCAGGACCGAACCATGACAACCCCTTCTCTCTCCTCCCCAGGAGACCCTGACCTTTAACAGGGACCATGACACCCCCCTCCCCCCCACCCCCTCTCTCTCCCAGAGCCATGTAGGAGAGAGAGTCACGTCAACTTCATTCTTGTTTTATTTTTAGTTTTTTTGGGTGAAACCTCTTAACAGTTCCCGGAAGTTAGCCGTTAATACTAGAAGCACCCTATAAAATACATTATAAGCATTGGAAGCATTTACTAACTACTAATTCCCAGTAGTTGTGTATCTGTATTTATCTGTTCATGACAATCCCCCCCTCCACCTCCTTTCTCCACCCACCCCAGCGGAGACTGATAACAGGGTCTATGAGTCATGACAACCTCCTCTCTTCTCCCCAGGGGAGACCCAGACAAGTGTGACATGTGGGGGAACACGCCCCTGCACCTGGCAGCAGCCAACGGCCACAGCAGCTGCCTGTCCTTCCTGGTGGCCTTCGGTGCCAATGCCTGGTGCCTGGACAACGACTACCACACGCCGCTGGACATGGCCGCCGCCAAGAGCCACATGGGCTGCGTCCGCTTCCTGGACGCCGTCGCCGCCAAGCAGATCACGCTCAACCCCAAGCTGGTGGGCAAGCTGAAGGACCGCGCCTTCAAGGCGGCTGAGCGCCGCATCAAGGAGTGCACCAAGCTGCAGCGGCGACACCACGAGCGCTTGAAGAAGAACCTCCGGAGGGAGGCGGCAGCGTTTGAGGACAGCGACGCCGTCAGCTTGTCCAGCTACGCCAGCGGCAGCACGCTGAGCCGCACGCTGAGCCGCACGCTGCCCCGCTTCAACACAGCCACTGCCAACATGCCATACTCGCAGGTAGGCATGGGAATATATTAGGGCTGGGCGATATACCGATATTTCATTTATATCGGTATATTTTCAAGAGATATACAATTAGACAATATCGTTTATATCGACATAGTTATATTATGCGTTTATTCATTATTTATTTGATTTGTTAAATGCTTAATTTCCGGAACAGATATAGGTAGCAGCTAGTATTACAAGGTACGGGTAATCAAAAACAAATATAGCTGCAATATTCACAAACTCTCTGCTATGGATTTAACCATGTACAAATAAAATTAATGTAACTAAAAATACAAAATATCACACTTCCGTCAGGTTTGCCATGAACTCCCAGAGGTTCAGGTCAGGATATCGTGTATCGGTATTTAAACCTAAATATATCGGGATATGATTTTTGGCCCATATCACCCAGCCCTAGACGGTATGAAACGTTCACGTCACGATTATCCTGACTGAAATAACTGAGATTAACGACATTATCATGATTATTTATTACATTATATAACTCATAAAATGCCAGTATAACCTACTGGAATCACTTTATGTTACATTTTCTTAAGAAACTAATATTTTTATTGTATCATGACACTTTTTTTTGTGTGATACTTTTAGTTTGGAACCAGTATTTCAACAAATCTCATTGATCTTTTTGATGTGGGGTACATGGTGGGCAAGCTGAACCCTCAGCCATGTGTGATTAACTGGAAAGGTGCAGGCTAATAAATAAGGCTAGTAAATTAAAAAATGAATTCAATTGGACTGTACAATTGAGCTGCACAGCTTTTTTTCAAGAAGCAAAAAACATTCATCGGAATACATGATAAAACCATACAGTATATCATCCTATCCTTACTCGCTGGTGGGAATGATTACGATTTGATTTGATAGATGTTTTTCTGTTAATTTCCATCCAGTTTGTGACAGGTTGCTTCAATTATTATGAATGGCCCTCAATGGGAGAAGACTTACACTTACCGCCAATTTTATACATTCCACAATACTACTGCCATCTAGTGGTGTAGATACAACAGTGCCCATGTTTACTGTATGTTGAGCAGGTGATAGTGGATTCCAATATGCAGGTCCATATTGTATGTAGCTAAAGATAACTCATTCAATACTGTATGATGTGAACTGCTTCTACTTTAAATTGTATGCATACCAAGTCATTTGTATTCATACTAATAAAATGCTTAATATATATATATTTAAATACTGTACATATATATAATACACATAATGCAGTGGAAGAAACCACAGCATATCTTCTAAAATAATAATAATTATATACATTAAATGTAAAAAAATATAACTATTATATAAAGATACATCTAAAAATGCATACATTACATTATAAATTACAAAAAAAAAAAAAAAAAAAAATGTCGATCGAAATCTGAGAATCTGCTGCAATGGTCTCTGAATTTCTTCCGCGGCTGTCTATACACTTGCAGTCAGTTTGTGCTTGCACCTGACTGGGTGGATGTGCTCCCCCTACAGGCCACCCTGCACTCCACAGCCAAGGGCAAGGCCAAGATCCAGAAGAAGCTGGAGAAGAAGAAGCAAACGGACGGCACCTTCAAGATCTACGAGGACGGGCGGAAGAGCGTGCGCTCGCTGTCTGGCCTGCAGCTGGGCACCGACGTCATGTTCCTGAAGCAGGGGACGTACGTCGGCCCCCGGGAGCCGTCGCGCCTCGATGTCCGCGACATGTTCCCCCGTGGTATCCACGGCGACGACGACACAGAGAACTCTGACACCGTCTCCCGTGCCTTCAGCGACCCGGGCCTCCATGAGGCCGCCTACTCGGAGGTCAGTGGCGACTCGGGTCGGGACTCCCTCTTCACGCGGCCCGGGCTGGGCACCATGGTGTTCCGGCGGAGCTACGGCGCGGGCCGGGGGCCGCAGGACGAGGCCAGCGTGGTGGGCAGCGAGCCGGCAGGACGGGCGCCCAACGTGCGGGCGCACGGGCGCCTGCCCCGACAGCAGCGGGGGAGGCGCTCGCCCAGCCTGGATGAGGACAGCCTACTGGCGGGGGAGTCGCCGTGGGGGGAGCCAGGCGACGACGATGTGGACGATATGGAGGACGCTCTGCTGGAGATGGAGTCTGACAACAGCCCCCTGGAGACCTTCCTGGCCTGCCAGAACCTCTGGGAGTTCATGGCCATCTTCAGGAGGGAGAAGATCGACCTGCAGGCCCTTCTGCTCTGCTCGGACAAGGACCTGAACAGCATCCACATTCCCCTGGGACCCCGCAAGAAGCTTATAGATGCTTGCAGGAGACGGTTGGACACCCTGGACGAACCTCAGGCACTTGAAGACACACAGCTTTGAGGGAGCCAGTCTAAGATTCTGTTTTTTTATTAGCGTATCATTATTATTATTTATTTTTTCATTGATTTTTTTTTTTTTTTTACGTAGAGCTGCACCGACACACGCAATAACACTTACCATGACATTTAATTGCACCAGCATAAAGTTTAATACTTCACACACAACGTTTTCTAAAATTTACGCTAATAACAAAAATGCCTCTATTTGACATAACATTAGAACATTTATAGAAAGATCCTTTCCTATTTTTTAAATTATGTTTAAACATTAATAAGGAAGCATCATTTATACAAACACGACGGGGATCCAGAGCCTTAGTCATGGAGATGTGCTTATAAAAGTCAGACTTCAGAAAGTAAAGTAAAACTCCTTGTCAGGTTGTCCTTCTGCTTGCTCATGCTCACATCCAGGTGATTATTGGACCCCGTCTGTGCTGCTGAGTTGGACAATTCAAAATGGTTGTAACAATTCTCTGTACAGGCTTACAACTTTCTGAACCCTGGTCCATGGTTTATCTGATAGTAATCTACCACTAATTTCCTGTGTGAGGGTTTCTGAAAAAGTCAGGACCAACTGGCAACTGTTTTTCTTATGAAGAAGTGGATAGAATTTACCCATATGCAGTGTTGGGTTACTCAGGTTACTCAGGAGTTACTAGTTACTTATTATTCCTTCAAAAAGTAATAATATTACTTTACTTATTACTGGGTATTAAAAGTAATTAGTCACATTACTAGTTACATTACTATATTACTTTGACTACCCTGTCTCGCCCCTTCGGAAAAATGACAACCTGTGTAGCCAGCTCATTTTATAATGTAAGCCTCTTTACTGGAAAATAATCAACCGCAATCAGCCAAAGTGAAAACATTGCAGCCTCTCGAACCAGATGATTGGACGGCTTGGTTCAATTAGCCTACCCTAAGTTTGCTAGGACCAGAAATATTGTTCTTGCAATGCAGTAACTATTAGTTACATGGATTAGTAATTGTAATATTATTACTGTTTTGGAAATAGTAATTAGTTACACGACTAGTTACTGAAACAAACCCAACACTGCCCATATATGTGTCAATGATCAATAATCTTAAAAATACTTTTTATAAAACGTTTTCTCTAAAGCTTTCCACACACACAGAGAGGTCAACGGTGCCACCTAGTGGCCAGCGGCCACAAAAAGATCAAATAACATGACATGTTGACATGCCATGGTTGACAGCATTTGTAGTTAAAATATTTTGAACATTATGTAGACAAAGTATTGTTATTTGTTATTATATTATATTATTTTTATTATTATTTGTTATTGTATATAGTAAACATGTTTCTGTATATGACTATATGAAATTACTCTACTCTCAATCCTCTCTGGGGCAAATTGAAAAGTCCCATATTCCCCATATTTGAAAGCCTGACCCCATATACAACCATGAATATTGGGACTGGACATACAA
This sequence comes from Typhlichthys subterraneus, assembly GCA_027564835.1. Taxonomy (NCBI): domain Eukaryota; kingdom Metazoa; phylum Chordata; class Actinopteri; order Percopsiformes; family Amblyopsidae; genus Typhlichthys; species Typhlichthys subterraneus. Next base: position 14,989 of record JAODUH010069818.1, read on the forward strand.
AAATGTATTGTTATATATATATATTTCATATATGATCATATTGGAAAACTGTGTGTAATTTCTTTAATACAGTACATTGTCAATGATTTAATATTTATTTACATAATTTTGCACCAAGTAGTGTTAAATATGACAATGCTGCGCTGTTTATTACGGTCGAATGCTGCAGGTTGTTATTCTGTCTGGTTGTTATTGAAGCTACTGAATGTGACTGGGCTTTGGTGAGTGTTTGTTAGTTCATATACTGGTATCTTGGGTTTCATAAAAGGCATAAGGTTTCCCTAAATACCTGCTGGTGAACACCTAATAAATGCATGAATGGACATTTTATATTTGACTTTCTGTTTTTTTATGTAATTCAAAAACGTTATGTAATGTATATGCAGATATCTGTGTATTACTGTAGGTGTCATTCATTAAAGGCTATATGTGTCCTGCTCAGCTGTTTGGTTTGAGTCTGTCTGAAGTGACTAAACACTTGAGGGTCTGGTTGGGGGTGAAGGGTCACATACTGTAAGTTGTTGTCTGCTCTCTGGTGTTGGTCCTCCGTATCTGGTAAAGCAAGCCCTGGGTTAATGCCCAGAAGACCCACGTATACAAAACCACCCTCCCAGTTAGCATTACACATACACACATACTGTAGGCCCACATATACACAACAACAACAACAACAACAGCCATCTAAGTGTTCCCTTGTGTGCTTGGTGTCGCTGTTTATCCTCCATGGGATAATTTCCCTGGCCTATAGGGAAATGATCCCATGGAGGATAAAATAGCGACAGCTATTTTGTGTGTGTGTGATTTTGTGTGGTTGCTATAGGGCCTATAGCAACCACACACACAACTAAGCAGTGCAAAGTGCAGCAGCCCTCTAATCCTCCACTAATGCTCTTCAATCCCCCATTTTTTCCCCTTTACTTGGACCTCAAACACTCGGCCCATCTTGATTCCAAGGACGCATGCCAAGGTTGCAGCACGTGATCGTCAGAACAGCTAAGGGACAAGCGAGGAGGGAGGGAGGGATACGTGAGAGTCTAGTGGTGGGTGGGAAGGATGTGTGCGTGTGTGTGTGCATGTGTGTGGGGGTGGGGGGGTGGGGGGGTTAATTTACCAGCTAAAGCAGCTGCAGAGCGGTGATCTGTGTTGTGCGATCGCGACGACATCGTGTGTGTGCGCGCAAAACCTGCAATGGTTCAGTCGAGTCACTGGCTCGGCTGGCTGCCAGAAGTCCTGCAAGTCCTGCATTGTACACAAAGTGTGGGGTCCGTAAAATACCGCTGTCACGGACCCCAGGAGACGCCTCTGCACGAGGACCATTAGAAGAATAGAGAAACCCCCCACTCAAAAAATAGGGCACGACTTGTAGGATGATTAGGATGCACAATGCAAAACCACAGTTAGTGTTGCCTCTAGTGATGGGGAAATCACGGCTCTTTCAAGGGAGCCGGATGTTATGGCTCCGTTCCTTTGAGAACCATTTTTAATTTTCTATTCTTTTATTTTCTCTCTTCTTTTATTTATTTATTTATTTATTTATTTTTTTGACAAGACCAAGACATAACAT